>CACRXP010001446.1:0-35453 GCA_902702965.1 Spirometra erinaceieuropaei | reverse complement strand
ACACCGGGCCCAGGCGGGGGAGGAGGAGAGAGTGTAGGTAGATGCAGCGCAAGTCTACTGGCACTATAAACCCCTGCGCAAGTCACCGTCCCTGCTCCCACCGCTGCTGCAGCTGTGGGGCACACGGTGGTCATCGTCGAAATCGACGGACGAACTGTCGTGTGTGTGTGTGTGTGTGTGCATGTATGTTTTTGTGTCAGGTCCTGGAATTTCCAAGACAAGAGTAGGCGTTGCAAATGCACGGCTGGCTTACTACTTACGCTGCCTGCCATGATGCATTCTCTCCCTTTCTCGACAAAGTAGATCTGCAGCGTGATAGTAAAAGAGGTTTCTTAAGCTTAACTTTGTGGTTATTCAAATGGAAACGACCCTGTCGATTCCACCCATTTGTTTGCCAGCTAATTTACCTCACCAATGGCACTGAAACGGTGGATTTCAACACAAGCTGTAGACAATGCAGGTTCAACTACGACTAAGAGATCCACCCTCGAAACTTAAAAAGACATCTACTTCTTTTATTTTCTAGCATGGGCCCAGAAGTGGAATTCACTCTTTCACCAAGGTGTCTTTGATTTAATCTCACTAGATAACTGCAAATGATGCATTTTGATGTGGTTCACGAACTATCAAATGGAAAAGCTGAAGGAGTTTCATTTTAGGGCGCAATTGCCATTACAGGAGTGACGTTCTCTGCCTAGTAGGCAGTTATCTACAGGCAGAGCAACGGTAAAAGTTTCAATGAAAACCAAATTTGCAGACGACCGCTGAGTGATACTGGTCGACCGTCACGTTCTGCACGCAATTTACACAGCATCAGGGACTTGCTTACGGATTGGCTGACAGTGAGACGAACTTGCGCAGTGTCTATCGCACTGTCTCCTCGCTCACCTACCTTGCTCCGATGGCGGAACAATGCCGGTACAGCCACACTTGCGTGCGAACGCAGTGAAAGTGACCAAGATCCCAGGGGGATATAAAATCATCCGTAAATAACGCGATTATTAGACACAACAGATGTACTAACTCACAAAATGTTAACCAAAACTCTAAAATGCTTTTTTGATTCACAAAGATTACTTAAGCAGGCTTTTGATACTAATAACTATGCAGAATAATCCAATAATCCTATAAGCCCATAAAAGCAGTTACTTCGGGTTGCCGGCTTTCGAAAGAATTTCTTTCCGCTCGCCTGCAAAAATTAAACTCGGCAAAAATGACCACTTAAGCAACATGAAATTATCTCATTGATTTTCGATGTCCTTATAAATTCAAGTTTATTTTTAAAAAACACATAAAAATATTTACTCGCCTACTCATTTGGCAGAACCCTACGTCTTCATTGAATTTTACACTTCAAAGGAGAATATAATTCGATTCTAAAAGACATTTTAAATTTTCGAATAATTTTGGAAGAGGCATGCCGTTGCACTTTCATTCAGGCTTTCGAAGCTACAGGCTTTATATTTTCCGTGTTCGGGAAATCATGCGGTCCTGTATAATATTAAGAGGAGACGCTATAGGGGCTAGTAAAATAATCAATGGATTTGAGCATATTGTAAACTTAACGAGTAAAATGAACAGATGCAGATACATGATATTTTGTGAATTGACATTTCAGAGTATTAAAAATCTCGTAGTTGGAAAATTTTGTAAACTGAATTATACTCTTTCTTCAAGTAGAATATTTAAAAAATACTTAAGTGTTTACCAAATAAGTAAATGAATGAATACGTTTATTCATGTTTAACATGACACATATTTGAATTTATAAGGACGTCAAAAGTCAATGAGGAAATTTCGTGCTGTTTACGTGGTCGTTTTTGTCGAGTTTAGTTTCCGAAGACGACCTTAAAAAATGTTGAAAGCCGGCATCGTTAAGTAACGGAATTATCCTTGAATTATGCTGCACGATGTTTAATATTTTAACTCTGCTAAAGGAATTGCTTTGATTTAAAAACGCATTTCAGAATTTCGATTAACATTTAATGGGTTAGCACATTTATGTATTGTAAAGATGGGATAAAGAGCAATCAGCCGATACTCAGGCTCAGATCAGCGGCGAAGTTGTTCTGATTCCCTCGTTAGGTCTGCTCCACATTATGATGACTATTTTCGCTTCCTTAGGTCATAAACCATTCTCTTCTTTCAGAAGTTGCAGTCCCGTTAGCAAAACATACGAGATTTTCCGTATAAATCAGAGTCGAAGGAGCCTAGAATTGGTGCCCACAAGGCACAGAATTCTGTTTCTTGCTGAATCAAAGCAAGTCTAAGAGATGGCCTCGTCTTGTGAGTTCGGAGTGGAGTAATGTTGATTTTTTTACAACTGCGTCTTGCCTGGGTAATCTAAAATTTATATAATTTGGAGGAAATTCAGGGACACGGGCGTTTTGAATCTAACGGCCGGATTTTTTTATTCATTAAAACTGCCCTTATCAAAAACGTGGCTCCAGTTAAGATTTGCCAACTGATGACTGCTCAGCCTACTTCCCCGAGAGATTCATTCACAGTGCGTGATCGATCTCATGAAATGTTGGCCGAAATTCTTAAATGCGTTTTCAACTAGAAAGGATTTATAAGGTGGCGTTGTAATATTGATTACCACTTGGCATTATTCTATAGTAGTTCGGACTGGATGACTGCTATGGTAGTTCCTATAGTAGTTCCAAGATGACGGCTCTCAAATGCACTTCTTTTTGACATCCCGCTAAAAAGTGACTACTTAAATAGCATACATTTTTCACACTGATTTTGGATCGTCTTATAAATTCAAATATATTTTGCAGAAACAATGCACAAAATATGCTTTTTTACTTCTCTGATAGAAAACGACATTAATTTTATATTTTATGTTCTAAACAAGGCTATCTTTTACTTTTTTGAAAAAAGTTCCTACTTATGAAGTTCTTAAGACCGTGCGATGTCCATATATACAGCATGGCACCTGTCCATTTACTAGTGTTCTTCTTGAAGTGAACAAAGTAGCCCATATCCATTGCAAAATTTTATGAACTCTTTGCAGTATCTTCTCATAGGCATAGAGGCATATATGATTTTCCTTACCCGGAAATGCAGCTTGTAGACTGACATCGCTAAACACTAATGCAACGACTGATCAGGCTCAAAATTATTCGGGAACCGGTAGGCTTTTTCAAAACCTAAATGTACACTTTGTGCCGATATAACTACGAGGAAAATGTGATTTGCCACTAAACAAGCAACGGCAAGCATACTTTTGTGCATGTTTTCTGTAAAACATATTTGAATTTGTGTGGCCATGCTACTAAAGTAGTCACTTTTTACCAAGTACGGTTTCTGCGGAATGGTAAAAAGAAGTGCATTCAAAAGTCGTCATCTTGGCGAGTCTGAACTGTCATGGGATTATGCTATGTGGTAATTGATATTACAACGCCACCTTATAAATCCTTCCTAGTCGAAAACGCATTTAAGAATTTCGGCAAACATTTCATGAGATCGCTCACGCACTGTGAATGAATCTCTCGGGGAAGTCGGCTGAGCAGTCATCAGTTGCCAAATCTTAACTGGAGCCACGTTTTTGAGAAGGGCAGTTTTAAGGAATATAAAAATCCGGCCGTTAGATTTAAAACGCCCGTGTCCCTGAATTTCCTCCAAATTATCTAAATTTTAGATTACCCAGGCAAGACGCAGTTGTAAAAAAATCAACATTACTCCACTCCGGACTCACAAGACGAGGCCATCTCTTAGACTTGCTTTGATTCAGCAAGAAAGAGAATTCTGTGCCTTGTGCGCACCAATTCTAGGCTCCTTTGACTCTGATTTATAAGGAAAATCTCGTATGTTTTGCTAACGGGACTGCAACTTCTTAAAGAAGCGAATGGTTTATGACCTGAGAAAGCGGAATTAGTCATGATAATGTGGAGCAAACTTAACGAGTGAATCAGAACAACTTCGCCGCTGATCTGAGCCTGAGTATTGGCTGATTGCTCTTTATTCCATTTTTACAGTACATAGATGTGCCAACCCATTAAATGTTAATCGAAATTCTGAAATGCGTCTTTAAATCAAAGCAATTCCTTCAGCAGAGTTAAAATATTAACCATCGTGCAGCATAATTCAAGGATAATTCAGTTACTTAAGGATGCCGGCTTTCAAAAATTTTTTTAGGTCGCCTTCGGAAACTGAACTCGACAAAAACGACCACTTAAGCAGCACGAAATATCCTTCCTAGTCGAAAACGCATTTAAGAATTTCGGCAAACATTTCATGAGATCGCTCACGCACTGTACTTGGGAGAGATCGGTGCGGTTGGGTTGGACGCAGTGGGGTCAAAGTAGGAAACTCCCCTCCGCCTGTTGCGGAATTGCCCAAAGTGAAGAAGCAATTTCCGGTACAGCAGTTCAGATTTTTTTGGAGGCCGCGCACACACCTGCCTGCACTCGAGTTACCGGACTGCGATGAGCCTACCACGCAAGTACTGTGCAGTAACGTAAACGGATCCCTGGCCAAGTTTACGACTCCACTCGAAAGTCCCGGTTTTGTTGATACATCGGGAGGAGGGGGGAGGCATCAAGGTTTCCCGTGTGTGTGTGCCTAGGAGTGACGATTAATAGGACGTGTGAAGCGTGGCGCGAACTATTTCACGGACGCGCCCGCATGCACACACACACGCGTTTCGTTCACACGGAACATTTCGCTTTTCCTGCCTTTTTGAGCTTTCTGCGTTTAATTCAGTGCTTAAATTTGTAATTGACCTGTCCTAAGTGATCCTGACGTTCCAAATAGTACTAATAAATATTTTAATACTTCAGAATTACTGATAGCTGTTTAAAAAGATGTTGTAAATTAGGCAAAGGGACCATGCTTCGACCTGTATTCTGTTCAAAAAGATGAATTCTACTTCCAAATGAGTATTATTCACACTACAAAACTTGAAAAGAACAGTAAAATAGGTCAAAAGAGAGGTGATGGTGGGGTTTATGGAAATCCGATCGCTAGAAATAGTTGTCCTTGCATTTGGTTTTTCAAATCAGTCCCCAAATTCCTCTATTTGTGATCAACGCTGGGACTTGTTTCGTGGTTTTTCGAACTTTACATTTCGATCTCGAAACAGACTTCAAGTAAGGAATCAAGGAGGATGCGGCCCCACAATCAAGACATTGGCAAACTCATAAAGTCGAGAATTAAATTTTTTACAGTCCTATTCAAACTTTAACAACTTTAGACATATATAATACCAGTAAGTAGGGCTATGCTAATTTCATTGAATCCAAACCCATCGACTCCAACAAGTTTGATGCATTTGGCGATCGGAACTTTGGGAATTCCCTCATCTGCGACTAGGCGGAAGACACGAGTAGCAGGTGTTTATTCTGTGCGGAATTCTGAAGTGTATTAGTTGCGGTATTGCAATCAGCTGGTCTCCTCGGCAGCGCACTTCGTGCTTTCTCAGCCAGTTTGCTCGACACTTCAATGTCAGACTGGCCGGAAGCGGACCGGCCAACCGTTTGACTCTGCTGGCTGAATCACGCGCGTCGGTGCCCGGACTGCCCGAATGACCGTGTCCGCGTGTTCGGTGTGTGAGCGAAGTGACGTCACCCTCCGTATGGCAGCTGGTTTGACGTGTGAGCCTGGTGTGTGTGGCTGGAGACGTTAATGTTGAAGGGGTTGGCTGTATTGCGACTAAGGCCTAGTCATCTTTGTTCATACTAACCGGTCCGTTCAGGGAGCTACTGTTATTGTATATCCTGAATAGGCGAGAGCTGGTCAGGCATTGGATTTGGAACCCCGAGCCCGAGGTGGGCTTTCGTTAGATGTTCAGCGGACCTATTTCACGAACTGTTTACCGAAATTCTGATATATTCTTTTGATTTGGAAGGATTACTTAAGTAGGGCTACAGTAGTAAATAACCTTCAGCATAAGCACAGATAATGTGTTAAAGTTCCTTTAACACTGATTTTAATGCCTCCTTGTCTTAGAGACCGGAGAAATTACCCAGGTGAATTCGAAAAATTGATAACTAACAACAGTCATCTCCTGTCAAATAGGTCTTTTGATTTTTAGGCAGCTCGTAATAAATAAACGCAATCCGGAAAAGTAGTAATTAATGCCTCATTAGAGACCCTGTGCAGTAGGTTAAACTCGATCAGACAGGAAATATTAGTTACCGCGGAGTTCATGAAATCCAACCTTCCTGATTCCTGCCGGGTATTCGTTCACTCCTTTGCATCGCCCATCAGTACATATCTGAAGTGGTCCGCGGAGTGAGTCCAGCATCATGTGAGATGTCTAATACTTCTCAGGATGCCGTAACGATAGGTAGCATAAGCGGTCCACGCAGCGGCGGGTTGAGACACCAAAAGCCACGCTAGAAAATGTGAGCAATCGCACGAATTGTTAACCGAAGTTCTGAACTGCCTTTAGATTGGGGAGGTTTACTTCGGTGGGGTCGTTCGATTGCCCATCGTTCCGCATGATCCCTAAAAATATATCTGTCACGCCAGAATACCGTCTTCTAAATGGGCCTCTTTTCTGTCGTTCGCGAAGCCGAATTTTGTACAAGTAACCTCATAAGTAGTGTGATTTCTATCGATTATCGACGGCGAAATAAAATCAAGTATGTTTTATAAAAAATGCACAGAAACAGGCTTTCATTTGCGCACTCGGCAGCCTATTACATCTTTTTTCAGGTTATATTAAAGAAAAGGCCTCTTCCGATTAAAAAAACTTTTAATTATAAATCTTTTTAAGATCATCAAGTGTTCCTTAGCGCCGCCATCCACACTGTTCACATCCACTTATGTATCCTATTTGGTATCTTCTTAATGTCAAAGAAGAACACATTTTGTAGACTCTTGGGCCTAAATGCAAACACAACGGCAGATCGGATCCAAAATTATTCGGGAAATTTTTAAACTTTTTTATAATCAACATTTGTCTTTTTGGGCCTAAAGTTTTAAGAAGACGGGATTTCTCTCAAATAAATGCAAGAAATTGTAGTAATGACCATTTGCTTCTACAAAATATGTTTGAATTTATAAGGGCGCCAAAGATCATTTCAAAAAAATCTTACTACTGAAATGGTCCTCCTCGGTCCTGTTTTGTCAGGCGACCGAACAGTGATTTGCTCAAAAACCAACACCCTAACGCAACTGATATACAGTGAGTAACCGATATCATGAAATTTTGGCTGAAATTCTGAAATTCGTTTTCGATTAGGAAGGATTACTTGGTCGCGTTTGTAATACTGACTATCTTGCGGTATAATCTTATAGCATTTCGGACTCGGCAGGATGTCAGCTTTTGAATACACTGCTTTTAAATCTCCCATAGGAACAGTACTTGGTAAAAAATAACTACTTAATTAGCAAGCATTTTGCCCATTGATTTTTGATGGTCTTGCAAATTCATATATATCTTATAGAAACCATAAACAAAAGTATGTTTTATTTCAGTCGATTAATAGAGAATTACAACTTCTTAATATTTTATACTCAGAGAAGGAGTGTAATTAGGTTTTACTAACGTTTTCTAATTGCCCAATAATTTGGAGCCGGATCATTCGCTGCATTAGTGCTTAGTGATTTCTGTCTTCAAGGTGCATGCGTTCCGCGTAAAGAAAATCGCATATTTTCCTATGCTATCATACAGAGTCCATAAAATTAATTCACTCACTGTACCTTAGGATTATGCTGCTGGAGGATCCATAATAGAACCCCACTTCAACGGTCCATCCTAAACAAAAGCGAATCGCGAAGTTTCGGCTAAATGACATGCGGTTTTAACTTTTTTATTTGCCTCCGGAACAATATTTCGGATTTTACTACTTAATGCTCAAGAAATTGCCAGTGAAATTTGCCTGGAGGTACGCGTTGTATAAAATTCTGGGATTCATTATTCGCTATTACAAGGTATTTTGCTATCCCAGCTTTATTCTACTAAACTTCAGCATGCAATTGTAGAAGAACAGGCAGAGAGTTATGTAACTGTTTTAAAGAATCGTCTTAGTCATACGACCGAAGGTTGTGTTTCAAAAGGTCTAAGCAAGATATTCTCGTAAATATATTGCATTATTTTCTCGGGTTATACTTTGATCTGATGTGGCTTTATTTAGTGAGCTTTCGGTTGATTATGTGTTGGCTTACGAAGACTCTGAAAATCCGTTGCTCTATTTTAAAGTCATTAGGAAAAATTAGAGTCAGGTAGTGTCTTCTTACCTAACACCTAGCAGATATATTTGAAGGCTGGATTTGGGTGACATATTTTAAAAACGAATCAAATTTTGCAAACGAGGCTGGTTTTGTCGTGATGTTCTGACGAAGCAACAAAAAGATGAAATTGTTGTCTATCAAGATCTTTTGTGGAATATGCACAGTTTGGTTTTTTCCCCTTTAAAATAAAATTTGTAGCCAGGAAACAGCATGCTATGAATGTTTTACTTTGAAAAAAATTGAATTTTTAACAGGTTCTTTATTTTTCTCAGGTGCATTTATAATGTGCATACAGGGCAGATGGGATAATTTATGAAACGTCAACCGAAATTCCAACATAAGTTTTTGTTTTGAAAAGATTAACTACGTAGGGTTGTAGAACTAATCATCATGCGGCGTAATTCTGCAATAATTCAGTGACCTCAGGATGCCGGCCTTTGAAAAAATTTCTTTTCGCCTGCATGCAAAAACTATACTCCGCAAAAAGAACTACTTAGATAGCATGCATTTTTCTCATTGATTATCGTTGCTCTTAAAAATTTAATTGTATTTCATGGAAAACATGCATGAAGATATTCATTCGCGTGCTCAGTCAGCAGCAAATTACGTCTTCTTATTTTATAATTGAAAGAAGGGTATGATTCGGTTTTCAAAGTCTTTTCTATTTTTCAAATAACATTGAACCTCGACCTACCGTTACGCTTGTATTTAGGGTTTCCAAACTACAATATGTACATTTTCTTCGTACGGAAAACCATACATTTTTCTATGGCGTTAAGAGAAGACCATATGGGATTCATAAAATTCAGCTGTAGATTTGACCCACCTTATTTACTTTAAAAGACACATTGGTAAATGCAGAGACATGACGTTTTATGAACGGCCATTTCACGGTAACAAAAATGGCACAATCAGAAACTTTTTTAAAACTAAGTAATACTCTTCCGTGAAGTATAAAATAAGAAGACGTAATTTACTACTGAACGAGCAGGCGATGAATATTTTCATGCTTGTTTTCCATGAAATACAGTTGAATTTTAAGGGCATCGAAAATCAATGAGATAAGTGCATGCTATCTAAGTAGTCATTTTTACAGAGTATGGTTCTTGCATGCAGCCGAAAAGAAGTTCATTCGAAAGCCGGCATCCTGAGATCACTAAATTATTATAGAATAACGATGCTTAATGATTAGTTCTACAACCCTATTTAATTAAGCATTTAGAAACAAAAACGTATTTCAGAATTTCGCTTGGCATCTCATGAGTTAGCCCACCTATTGTATGTATAAGGCATACATTTTTTGAGTGGGCTAAATCAAAAGAGAAACTCGAAGTTTCGGTTAAATCACATGCAGTGTTGTGTTCATAAAATGTGATAGTGAATTTGAGTCATATTTTTTACTTCTACAAGACACATTGGTAAGTGCAGACATTTGCGTTTTATGAATGACCATTTCACGGTCACAAAAATGGCACAATTAGAAAGTTTTTAAAACCGAAATATACCCTTCCTTTGGGTAAAAAATTGGAAAAATTCATAGCTTTCTGCCGACTGAGCAGAATGATGAATATTTTTATGCTTGGTTACCATGAAATATAATGGAATTTTTAAGGGCATCGAAAATTGATGAGACAAATGCATGCTAGTTATGTATGTAGTCATTTTTAATAGAGTATAGGTTTTGCATGCAGCCGACAAGAAGCTCATTCGAAAGCCTTTCGAAACAGAAACATATTTCGAAATTTCGGTTGACATCTCATGAGTTAGACCCCCCTTACTGTAACTAACAGGGTTAGAGGGAAACGTATCACTGAGAATGGCACTAATTAAACAGACGTAGAATTGCTGTCTTGTCCAAGTTATAAATTAGTTTCACTTTGAATAAAGCCCGATGTCCAAAGTTGGCAGTTCTTTGCTGGAAAGAACTCGTGATGTGTCCTCTGTTAGGAAGTACAAACTACTGCCAATACATACTTAGTTAAATTTTTATATTCACGGTTAGGAAACATTTCCTGCTGAAACGATGTCTGTCGCAAGCTGCTGTCAGTGCAAAGACTCTACATTTATTTAAAAAAGGAGCAGTAAAAGTTTGCAAAACGTTGTCTTACCAGCAGATAAATGCAGAGCTTCGGTGTGGGAGAAAGCAGGTAGTATAATAAAAAACACTGACAAACAAGACCATGTTTAACCACTTTCTATATTAAAAAAAATTGAAAAATGCGACAACCGTGGTCATCACAGTGATTAATTTAAGTCTTCTGTGAAGACGCAAAAGGTCAACTTTTGTGTAACTCAATGCAACCATTCCCAGGCCAGGTGCTTAGTGTAGCTGAGTCACAGCAACATGACAGTTATAAAATCTCAAATGCAAATCCCAAGTTCCGTCAAATATAGCCTTTATTGAATGTGCTTACATGGACGCTAAGTGTTGAAAGCGTCGGTAAGATGTCGCGGAGAAAGCAAAATACAAATAATTAAAAAAGGTTGAAATCGGCCGATATCTTAAAAGTTCGCATGCACATCACCTGCAGTATCTATGTCTTGGCAAATCCCTTTAAATGCGACTCCATTATGCTGTAAAGAGAACGTAACTAGATGGTTTCCGGACCTTGGACGGTTGAAATGGGCAGGTCCAGACGAATGCCGGTAAGATGAAATAACATTGGATTTGTCCAGCTGACATGAGTTGTGAAGAAATTGCAGAAACCTTTCCCAGCTTCATGATACCCACCACTTTCTTCAACCACATTCAACCCAAAAACAGTACGTAAGAAAAGCGAATGAATTTAAGTGAAGCTCCTTGTATTAATTGCGGAAAACGTCGCATAAACCGCATCAACTGTAGATGACTGGGCGAATTGCAGTTTTGGCAGAAAAGTCTACTGGGTAACTAACGAAGCCAGGAAGTCAGTACGGCTGCCCCAACGTCTGATTCATTCCCCACTACTGATCAGCATTAAGAGATGAAAGATTTAACGACAACAAATGCCGATGTGTGTTACATTGCCTAGAAGGGTGAGGCTGGAAAAATCCATTGTATAGAAGGTGAGGCAGATATCGCTAGAGGATTTACCCTGCGTGGCAAAGGGTTGAGAAAGATAATTGTAGGCATGCTGATCCAAGAAATTCGAATACCCTCTCCTAGAGTTATGGTAGACGGTCTTACCCATGAAATGTGATGAAAAAAACAGATGATCATTTTCAAGCACCTAAAACGTCATTTAATTTGTATATTGGCATAGCTTCTTTAGAAAGCGTTCTTTTTTCGTGTAGAATATGCGTTTAAGTAAAATGAGTGGAAATCTACGTTTTTTTATATTTGAATAATTTTACATTTTAACAGTTGTCGCAGATAAAATTTACCCATCCGAGCGTGCCCTTCTCTGTTTAGCCACACACAGTTGGCCTCACTTGAGGGTTGATTTTATCTCTGTAATCCACATTAAGCAGGATGTGACCAAGCAACCGTACTTTTAATGAAGCCGTACGCTCTAGTAGTTTTAAAATTCAGACTCGCAAATCTGTGATTTCATACCATACAGTGCAGTTATAACGTCTATACGTTGTTCGTTGTTTAATCATATCGCTACTCTCCTGTCACTGGCGAACACGCCATAGGTTGCCGTGAAATAACCCATTATTAAGTAGTCATCTTAACCTATGAAAATGCGATAAGGAAGGTTTTTTACGGTCTGGTTTCTGCTAATATCAAACTCAGGAACGGGATGGACGGAGCCTTAGCAAATCGAGTAATTTGTTACGATTTGTATGGCTACTCTTCTGGGACCTAAAACTAAGCAAAGATAGAAAAATGACCGCAGTACAAAATAAAGAGGAAGCTCCTTAGTCTGCAGTAAATATACCAGCGTTTTTAGGGGGGAGGCAAAAGTGCCGGCCAAAAGTTCCATTTAACTTCCTGACGTTATTTTAGAAAAGGGCAGGTTATGTGGAAATCCGCCGGCGAAATGCCGTTTGAGAGCGTATTTTAAAGAAATACGTTAACGGAGTTTTTTTCGGCCAAGGACATATTCGTTGATACTTTTCGAACAACGAACTTTCATGTTTGGTTGAGTCTTCATATTTGACCGACACGGTCATCTACATAAAAAGAGCGTACTTCTTCGGCAAATACTTTCGAGAACAACCGTATTTTAAAGATTTTAAATCACAGATAACTCTGAACCTGTCATTTTGAGCGATCGGTTGAAAACACCAAAAAGAACAAAGTATTTGTCATTATTTTCCGAATGCACTGTAAAACGCAACGGAGTCCGTCGTTCCACGAAAGACGACATTGGTTTTATGGAAGAAAATTCTTTTTAAAGCACAGGTACTGGCATGTTCACGATTGCATTCACTGATTCAACTTGAATGTATTTTTCACTGAGCAGCCTGTCAATATGTGACCATGCAAAAACTTTCATTTTTTTGACGCCTCTTTTAACAAAATCAGATGAAATTCTCCCACTTTAATCGACCGCATCGCAAACAAAAGAAAACGATGAAATCATATCAATCACACATAGGGAGACTGTGAAACACATGACTTAGCATTACTCATTTGGCTTTATTCCATACATCAGATAACACAAGTCCTAGGAGGACGTCCAACAAAAATATGTATAAAGTATTAGTTTTTATGCCACTGCGCCTATACCGTATTATTTATTCAAGTTTTTTTTAATGAAAAATCATTTGTTTTTCATAAAGCTCGGGCTTACTCATTTGAGACGAATTAATGCGTTTTCAGCATTTCTTAGCCTCTTGAAAATCGTTTTTTCTCGATTAGCGAATTAATATTTTCAAGATTTTTTTTTAAATTTTCATTTGATTACCGTCATTATTTATTAGATCGAGGTTTTGATATATGCGTCCGGACTGACTTCAGATTAGGTTTATCTTTAATTTGGGTTTATTATGCGGGATAGTCTACCCGCTGTAAGGCAAGATGCAATCACGACATAAGAGTAAACATCTTAGAAAAGGATAGATGCAACACCAGGAAGCAGATCGTGACAAAAAGTGGCTAAACCAGCGGAAGCGTGCTTTATCAGCGGCGTAAATAACGACTTGAATGTGCACAAAAACAAAAAAGCCCATCAGACTAAGGGTGGAGATGACGAATGTACTGGCTAGGTGTCCAAGCTGCCATTTAAAAGGCTGTACACGGTTCGGTTCTGAAGAAGCAGACACGATTGCTGGACAAAAGAGTTTCCTTGGTCGAGGTTTCGGATTTATACCCAGGGCTATCATCAAAGACAACAATTGGCATAAGAGTTTCCGTCTCCGATGACAGGTCACAGTGGGAATCCAGCGATATTGTTCTCTCATTTAACACGTTTCCCGTGGTTCGAATTACATCTTGTTTAGGCATTAGTTCGTATCTAGAGTCGCCTAGGTAACCGGGGCAACGAGCCCGTGGCCCAGGGGTTTAGGACGTGGAACTTCTAACCAACAGTCTGCGGGATCGATCCCCAGGTTTCCAAACCTCGGGGTTGGATATAACAGGCTGACGACGGCCCATAAGCCAGAAATGGCCATTCCAGTCTCCTTTGTCTTTGTCGGTACTGTTACTCCGCCAGTGCTCGTAATATGTATTTCGCCTTTCTATTCAATTATGGTAGCTACTTATTAATTTGGTGTTTTGGCGAATGCGTTTGGACTGGCTTCAGAATGGGCTTCCTTTTGATTTAGGCATGCTTCACAAGATAGATCACCTGACAAGATGCAACCGTGGCATAAAAGAAAACACTAGAAAAGAATTAATGCAACACTAGGAGCAAAAAAACATCCTAGAAGAGAACCAATGCAACACCAGGCTGCAGGTCGGGACAAAAATGGTTGAAACAGCAGAAGCGTTCTTTATCGGTGGCGAAAATGGCGGCAGAAAATTTGTACAAACAACCTAGAAGCGGAAAAGGTCAAATGTATTTGTTAGACATTCAATCGAGGGACAAAAGGCATTTCCCCGTCTGAAGTTGCGGATGTACACACGAGACCAGCGTCAGAGACAGCAGTAGTCATAAAGGTGCCTGTCTCTGGTGGTGGATTTGAGTGCAAATCCAACTATTTCACCCCCTCATTTTCAGCTGACTCCCGTTGTTCGAACAACTGCTTGTTTAGGTATCAGTTTGCAGCTTTATTTGCGTAAATATAGAAGTGGTTCGCTTGGTAGTGTGACTAATAGCCCAACAATGTTATTGACCAGCTGCATATCAAGAGCAAAACAGTGGAGTTCACAATTTTCAAATATTTAATGGGACATACTAAGTCGAGCAATCCCTCTGTCAGCTTCAGCTACAGAACGATGGACGCTATTACGGGCTGACATTAGCTTTCCAGACTCATTCCAAATAAAATCGGAAAAAAGACCGGTCGACGTAATTACAGTGAGTGACCAATCTCAAGAAATGCTGACCAAAATTCTGAAATGAATTTTCGATTAATAAGGATTACTTGGACGGATTTGTAATATTCATTATCTTGCGGCACAATTCTATAACATTTCAGACTCGGCAGGACGTCTGCTTTTTAATGAACTGCTTTTCGACCTCCTGTAGAAACTATACTCGGTAAGGAACGACAACGTATGTAGCATGAATTTTTTCAGTTGATTTTTGATGGTCCAATAAATTCAAATGTAGTTCACAAAGAACATGGACAATAATACGTTCTTTTACTTAACTGATAGAGAATCACGTTATCTTTTTATTGTATACTTCCGGCAGGAGTATAATTAGATTTTAAAAAAGTTTCTGATTGTGAGGATTTTTAAGACCGTGCAACTTCCATTCATATAGCATCATACCTGTCCGTTAACACCTGTTTCTCATGAAATATACAACATAGTTCGCATCCATTTCAAAATTTCAAGGACTCTTTGTGGTATCTATTGCAAGGCATGGAACAATTTATGATTCTTCTTATACGGAACGCATGCACCTTGCAGACAGAAATCACTAAGAGCTAATGGAACAGTTGACCAGGCCCCAAATTATTTGGGCATTAAAAACATTTTTAAAACCCAATTACACTCCTTCCTCAAGTATACAATGTAACGATGACGCGACTCTCTATCAGTCAAGTAGAAGAAGGTATTTTTGTCCGTGTTCTTTATGAACTACATTTGAATTTATTGGACCATCAAAAATCAACTGAAAAAAAACATGCTACTTAAGTAGTCGTTCCTTACCGAGTATAGTTTCTACAGGAGGTCGAAAAGCAGTTCATTGAAAAGCAGACGTCTTTCCGAGTCTGAAATGTTATAGAATTATGCCGCAAGGTAATGAATATTACAAATCCGCCCAAGTAATCCTTCCTAATCGAAAACGCATTTCAGCATTTTGGCCAGCATTTCATGTGATCGATCACGCGCTGAAAGTGTCAATACTAATAATTGATATTGTGCGCAAGCCACTCGAATCACAAGTTTGGCACAGAATGTTTGCTGGTCAGCCCCCAAGAAAGACATAGTTCACAATCTGCCCAGAGGCGAGAGCTGAAGAGGCGTTTACCAACAGGTACGTGGGCGAGTAGAGGAGAATGATACCTGTCGAAGTCGATCAGTGAAGCAGAGCTCACAGTTGTGTCCAGATGTACGACAATTATTCACCATCATCCGCCGACGGCGCGGTTATATTGTAAATTGGGCTCAGAGGTGCAAATAGAGAGAGCACGATCACAGTTGTCTTTAAAAGGATGCTGCATTTGCAACATACAGTTGATAAATTAATCAACTCTTATTCTGCAGACACGAGTGGTAGAGTTGTGGACGTATTAGACCAGTTGCAACTTTTTGGAAGTTTGTTCCTCGTAAGCGACCTGTGGCGCTAATGAAAGACCAACAGGCGAAGTGACTTTTAATTAAAATGTACAATAGTCTTACTTCCATTAGTGTCCTACATGTCCTATGAAACGCAAAACCTGAAACAAAATGTCCCCGATGGGAAAACTGGAGAAACAGAGAGCTCTGAGAACCGGCAATCTCAATGCCAACTGTGACCACTCGGTAGGCGACTACCATGCTAATTTGGCAGAACGTCTTTGTAAACTCTCCTGGAAAAGATCGATTTATTCCCCCTCTACGCCCGGGAAAATTCAAGGCATTTCACTTGGAGGACAACAGGTGTGGTCAAAATAAAAAAAACTGTTCTGGCACTAAATACCCACCACCTGTGTGAGGAGAGACTAGACTTTGAAAGAGAGAAGGGGGCAACGGTAGAGTATAGGACCCCAACTAACTTGATAAAGGTTGTGGACCGTTTTGTATACGCAGTTGCGCGGGGTTCTAAACCATAGCGTAACCTTTTCTCGAATTCCTGACTAAATTCAAGCTTACCAGCAGATTGTAGCTCAAATTCCGTTTCTTTATGAAAGTTGCGTTATGTTTACCTTCTTTAATCGTCGCGTTCACTTCAGTAGCCATATGACTGCGTAAGATAAGGCTTTTGACAGAAAATTTAACTATTTTCTGTGTTTTCTTGCATTCCGCCTTCTCTCCGTCCTACGTTGTGCACCACCCGTATAACCCCCTCTACAACAATTTACGTATTATACGGTTCACAGGCTGCATCAAGGTAACTGGGCCCCTACACCCCGCCATTGCCAGAGGGGAGGAATACATTTTATTTTGGAAGTATTATTTTAGAATTTGAAGCAAAAAATAATAAAATAAGCAAATTTACGTGGAGCTGGCATTCGATAGACAGGAGGGACTACAGGTCGGAACAGAGCAAAATTAAAGCATTTGCGGAAGCATTCATGTCCATAGAAGCGGAGGCATTCCTTCCTGCAAATCCAGAGGCATGGACGCGAACAGAGAGACCACGCCCCGTACACTCTAATCGTGTTTTCCCCTAACCTCCTCAGAAACTCTGAGTGAGAAAATATGCTTGGACATTTAGCTAGTACCTCTGCTGTCTGTACGGCGAAGAATTAAACATGCGTAGACCCTCTGGAGTTCTGGATTGACTTGGTTGGCAAAAAACGACCCCGGAAATATTAATCGGAACATCGACTAAAGATGCCATCGATCTCGCTAATACGCCAATTTTGTGAATTACAGGCATCTCATGAATCTCAGCATTGATAGGCTCAGTTTCTTTTGGCAATTCGGCAATATCGCCTGACAGTAGTCCTTTCGCAGGAGGAGGCTTTAATGCAAAAAAACTGATTAAATATGTGAGTAGGTGAGGCTTTTGTAAAGATTTTTATGGTTTGTTGTGTCGTCTTTTAGCACGTAGAGGACTTTCTCGGTGCCTAGTTTTTTTTCAGTATTGCAGTTATATCATTCTTGTCTGCTAGGTGAATGACAATTTTGGTAGGCTTTTGGGGTCTATGACTCCCGTCTTTGGTCATAATGAGCCTCCGAAGGCTTACAAATGCCACCTTGTCTTCCTAGGGCGCCCTGATGATGTGTATACGTGTACGGCCAAAGTACCAGCTCCGAAGAGGTTTCTAGGAGTTCCAAGGAGAAAGGAGCCAAATAAACTGGTCTCAAAACCTATTTCAATATTGTGTAGATCTTACGCTGGGCTCCAGCGGGAGTGTGAAAACACTCGGGAATAAATAATTCTTCCTGGAGATTGCCCAGACAGATAGAATGTTGAACTTACCCCCCTCAATGATAAAATGGGATTCGCAATCTGACACAACCCGTAGTAGGGTTATTACTGACTGACGACAATTACTAAGTCAGAAGTGGCCATTGCAGTGCCTCTTGCCATTACCTAGACCCCTGTCTTCTTTTCCTTCACCAGGTCAACCTGCATCTCGGAAGTATAGCAGATTGATGCAAAAACTCATTTTTTACTTGAACCATGCAAATAATGCATGCGATCGCTGAACCAAAAGGTTTATTGGCTTGGCGGTTCGGATTCTCCGTTGAAGCCGTCATTGGAGACAATCACAGAAAGCTGTAGTAAATGCACAAGTACCGCGGTATTTGTGGGACGCAGTTGCTCGGAAACCGCTCGCAACACTCGTATTCATCGCTGAAGGTCGCGTTTGATGCGATAGTTACTTGTTGTTGGGTAGGCGAGCCGCCAATTGGTATGTATTTTTAACCGGTCGAAAGTACTGTAATTCAGCACCTTAGTTCTACGACTCGCTGTAATGTGTGCTGACACGTCGGTATAACGCTACACCGGTTACCCTCGCGAGTTCTTCAGCCGGTACATGTGTATACGCCACGAAGGACAAAATGTAGTCTGTCCCTAATTTTGCGGAACTCTTCGTACATGGTGAACTTCCCCAAAACCATTAGTCGCCTTCTTACACCGATTTGGATTTGAAGTGGAACACAGATCGCGGGACACGGTCAGACGCCAGGTCATGAGGACGAAAGATCCACTGATATGGCTGGAAGCGTGCATAGGCGTTTGTCGGATCTGCTACAGTTGCGGACATTGCAACATCGTCAAAGAAACTGAAAGACTACTCCGGACGCAGATGATTGAACACACAGCAGTAGTGGGGAGAAAGAACGCTAGCTCTCAGGTGGCGGCTCATTTGGCAAGACTACCAGACATTTTCGAGTCTGTCAAATCCGAGATTTCTGCAAGAGGTGGCGACTGCGTATGCGGCTAGTTGCTTGAGTCATGATTTTCCCGTTGCATTCAATTTACGAGGGCATATTCTGTGCCGCAGTTAAACAAAATAAATTGTCACACGGGGGGGGGCGCGGGCGATCAACAGCTCGCGAGGCGGTGAGCCGAACTGTTGAGTAATCGTCACGCCAATAGTCAACAAGGGATAGAATCACACCAACGGATGACTCGGCACGGACCGGCAAGTAATCAGCGCATCAATTACGACGCCCAACGATGAAGAGGAGTGCCGCCAAATAAAGTAAGCATGTGGTCCCACAGCAACATTCCTCTATAAATACTGCGCACACTATGCCCCCCCCCCCTATTACCCTTCTCGCGACCGTCTCTGATGATGGCCTCGAGGAGAAATCCGAAAAGTCAAGCCAGTTAACTTCTCGTTCCAGCGATCGCACCTTCTTCTTTTTACAGTAGATGTGCTAACTCATGAAATGTCAACCAAAATTTCAAAATGCGTTCTCGTTTCGAAAAGATAAATTAAGGAGTGTCGTAAAACTAATCATGATGCAGCATAAATCTATAATGATCCAGTTACCTCAGGGTGTCGGCTTTTAAAAAAACTTATTTTCGGCTGCATACAAGATCTATATTCTCCAAAACATGACTACTTATGTAGTATGCAATTTTCTCATTGATTTTCGATGCCCTTGGAAATTCAATTATATTTCATGGAAAACATGCATAAACATATTTACTCTTTTAGTTATTCGGTAGAAAATCACGTCTTCTTCCAATTTCATACTCAAAAGAAGAGTATAATTCAGTTTAAAAAAAACTTTTCTAATTCCCGATTAATTTTGAACCCCATCTACTGTTACACTTGCATTCAGGGTTTCAAAACTACAAGTTGTATATTTTCCGTGTACGGAAAACCATGCATTTCTCTACAGTGTTAAGAGGAGACCATATGAGGTTCATAAAATTAGGCAGTGGATTTGAGCAATATCGTTAACTTTACAAGCCACATTCGTAGATGCAGATACATGACGTTTCATAAACGGCCATTTAACGGTATTAAAAAATCTCACAATTAGAAACTTTTTTAAAATCAAATTATACTCTTCTTTTAAGTATGAAATTGGAAGAAGACGGGATTTTCTACCGAATAAGTAAAAGAATGAATATTTTTATGCATGTTTTTCCATGAAATATAATTGAATTTTCAAGGGCATCGAAGATCAAAGAGAAAATTGCATACTACATAAGTAGTCATTTTTTGCAGAGTGTATATCTTGCATGCAGCCGAAAATAAGTTCTTTCGAAAGCCGACGCCCTGAGGTAATTGGATCATCATAGATTTATGCTGCATCATGATTAGTTTTACAACACTCCTTAAGTTATCTTTTCGAAACGAAAACGCATTTCGAAATTTTGGTTGACATTTTATGAGTTAGCACATCTACTGTAACTGTTCCCTGGAACTAGGCTATTTGCTTATATCGGCAAGAATACATCTTTACGGGGCAAACGCTAGGCCACGTTCAGTGGTGCATCTTAAGAAAAATTCCAACCATCAGGGCACAAAAATCTGCCGAAACGTGTGCGCTCATGTTGCAATAGAGTTTCTCGACTGCCAACCTAAGTGCGCAACTAAATGAGAAACAGTGTGCACTGCACAAACAAACACAGGCCCTTGATTTATATGCTGAACGCAATGTTACCTTCCTTGTGCGTCATTCATGATCATGGGCTGAGTGAGCGATTGCGAACTCCAGATCACTACATTGCGCTTCGCAAAATTAAAGTGCTTTTCTTGTCTTTATCCGCATGCATCTAACAACAACTCGTAGTTATACGGAGAAGCAGTTTATTCCTGAAGTAAACGTTATGCAAATATTTTGCACACTCGTCTGGCTAAAATGCTCTTCGACTTCAGATTTAAATCCGCCCTGTCCTGAAGGTGCTTCGGACGCCTACGTGGCCTGATTGCCTCGCTTTCAACGCCATATTGTCACATCCACTTTCGCTTACTTTATGTTGATAATTAAGCATCCTCACGTCTCAGCTCACGTTCAGACGAGTGACATTGAAGTGCGTTTTGGCAGTAAGACAAGTATTCCGCCTTCTGCAATTTAGCCCGGCCCTACCGTTTCCTAACTTGCTCTGATCTACCGCGGCTACTGTCCGTCTGCGGTGGTAATCTGTCGATACTTTTTTGAAAGCAATGTAGGATGTGAGGATTTTTATCCCTCTGCAACCCTCAAGTTCTGTTGGCTACTTCAGGACATAAAATGAGGTCACAAGGCGTTAAATGCTCAGGTTGTTATTATCGTCCTCGCTAATGGCCATCAATTTGTCCTCTCGACCCGAAAATTGATGAGCTCGAGGAAAAAAACACTACATCCCAGTTAAGTACAGTTATGCAGCATAATCTTAATTCTTTCGTATAACGAACCGACCAAGGTGATACTTACAAAACAGTGCACTCTATGTTAACCAAAACAACCCCGTTACGTCAATGCCCTTGCACATCATCTGAGATGCTGCACTGAGTTGGTGATTCAAACATTAGACCAGAAAGCTAGCCCATCAAAAATTAATTTTATCTCATTCTTATTATTTACAGGAATCTACTGAAAAGTCATTATTGCGGGACCGCTCATTTTTAATAATTTCAGATGAGCTAGACGCGCTAAAATTACATGGGACATACACTAGATGTGTTAACTCATGAATTTTTAGACGAAATTCTGAAATACGTTCTTGACTCAGATAGATTACTCAAGTTTGGCTGTATTATTATTTATCCTGCAGCATAATCCTATGCACACAGCCGGCATTTGCATGAACTTATTTTTGGCCGCCTGCAAAAATCAGACTGTGTAAAAAATGACCACTTATTTAGCATGAAGTTTTCTCAATGAATTTTGATATCCTTATAAATTCAAATATACTTTATAGAAAACGCGCATAAAAATATCGATCAGTTACTCGTTTAGTAGAAGAGTGCGTCTTCGTCAAATGTTGCGCTCGAAGGAAGTGTGTAATTCGGTTTAAAAAAGCCTTCCAATTCCTGAATACTTTTGAGCCCGACCTTCTCTAACGCTTGCAATTAGGGTTGAAAACTAAAAGTTTAGTATTTTCTTTGTATGGAAAATAATTTATTTCTATAAGCTATTACGGTGAGTCCATATAGAATTGATAAAATTTTGTGGTGGATTTAAATCTTAAAGTGTAGATAAGAAGGATCTTTAGTCAATTCAGATAAACGGTGTTTTATGAAGGGTTATTTTGCACTCCTAAAAAATCTCATAAATATGAACTTTTTTAAGAATAAAATTCAATCAAGAGGTAATGTTCCACTGAATGAGTAGTAGAAGGAGTATTCTCCTTTACTTTTCAAATTAAATATAAGTAAATTTATAGGAACAACGAAAACCAATGAGACATAGTCATGCTAATTAAGTGGTAATTTTATACGAAATGTGGTTTAATAGGCGCCCAAAAGAAATACATTCAAAAGTTAGCATTCTGGACTAACTGAATTTTTATGGGATTATGCTGCATGGTGATTCATATTACAACCATATTTAAATAACCTTTTCAAATTGTAAACGTATTTCAGGATTTCATCTAACATTTCACGAGTTAGCACATCTACTACATACAGTGTGTGACCGATCTCATGAAATGTTAGCCAAAATTCTGGAATGCGTTTCTGATTAGGAAGGACTTCATAAGTTGGGTTGTTATACTGATTATCATGCAGCAGAACCCTGTAATATTTTGGACTCGCAAGGATGTCTGCTTTGCAATGCACTTTTTTTGACCTCCTGCGGAAACCACACTCGGTAAAAAAGTGACTATTTACGTAGGATACATTTTTCCTATTGTTTTTCGATGGTCTTATAAATTCAAACATATTTTATAGAAAACATGCAAAAAGTATGCTTTCTTTTGCTCATTGGGTGGAAAATCACATTATCTTCATATTTTGTGTCCGAAGAAAATGTTTAATCAGGTTTTTAAAAAGTTTCTAATTATGAGATTTTTAAGACCGTGCGATGTCCATGCACGCAAGACCGCACATCTCCGTTTACTAATGCTCCTCATTAAATTTACAAGACAGTTCGGATCCATTGCAAAATTTCATGAACTGTATGTGGTGTATTCTTAAAGGCATAAAGAAATATAGGATTTTCCTTACGCGGAAAGCATGCACCCTGTAGACTGAAATTTCTAAACACTAATGCAATGGCAGATCAGGCTGAAAAATATTCGGAAATTGGGAAACGATTTTAAAGCCAAAATACACACTTTCTTCGGGCATAAAATTTGAAGGCAGTCTGATTTTCTTCCAAGTGAGCTAAAGAAAGCGTATCTTGAGCATGTTTCCTATAAAATATATTTGAATTTATTGGCCCATCAAAAATCAATAGGAAAATGCATGCTACTTATGTCATCCTTTGTTACCGAGTGTGGTTTCTACAGGAGGTCAAAAAGAAGTGCACTCCGAAGCCGACATTCTGGCAAGTCCAAAATTTTATGGGATTTTGTCGTATGATAATCAATAGTAAAACCTCATTTAAGTAAGCCTTCCTGATCGTAAACGCATTCCAGAATTTCGGCCAACATTTCATGAGACCGGTCAAGCAATGTATTTGCCTAAAATACTCTCCGTTAAGGGCTTTTACCTGCTTTCCCTTGTACGTCATCTGCGTTCGGACACCTTCTCGTCATCCACCTACTTGATATGATTGCATTTCTTTCTGTGCAACATTAGCACATTTATTTTGTCCTGACTGTTAGCGTCCTTCCGCTGCACCTCAGACTCAAACAAGTGATGATAAAGTGTTTTTTGGCCATTAGACCAACATTCCATACTGTGGATTTTATTCCGGCTCTACCTTGCTCTACCACAGCTCTTACCTGTTTACAATAACAATCTGTCGCCATTTTTTTGAAATTCAGAGTAAGCAAGAAGGCTTTTTATCCATCTACAACTCCCATGCTCTGATGGCTACATCGGATCAGAAAATGAGGCCAAAAGGATACATTTCTTTTGTGCCATTTTTGGCCTCGAAATTGGCCGCCACTTTACTTCTGTAGCATAAAAGTTAACGAGCGCGCGGAAAAAGCGTTAAAACCGCGTTGATTACAATTCTGCAACTTAATCTAAACATTTGCTGCACAACAAACTGACGAAGTCAGTGAATACAAAGCAGTCCACTCCGTGTCAATAAACGAAACCAACAAAGTAGGTACAACAGAACACGTCAATGTCCATAATCTTTAATGCTGCGCTGACTCGGCAATCACGAACACTAAATAAGAAAGTTGCCCCACCCATAATTAAGTTTATCTCATTTTAAGTACCTATTGGAACCTACTGAAAAGTCTTTGTCAAAAGACTGGTTATTTGCAAAGTTTTCTTCAAGTAAGCACATACGCGGCACGTACGTCTGTTTAAAGTTATTTTGTTTGAGTGCTTTCGCTTCTGTTCCCCTGATCGTCAGCCGCGTAATGACGGTGGTTTAGATGCTTCCTCGTCGTCTACCAGTGTGACCAGATTGCCTCGCCTTCGATGACATATTGCCACATCCGCTTTCTCCCACTTTGTCGTGACCGTTGAGCATTATCCTGCCTCAGCGCTGGTCCAAACAAGTAACGAAGACAAATATTCCCTACTCTGAAATTTTATATGGCCCCACTATCCCCTAGTATGAGCTGATCTACCGCGGTAATTGCCTGTCAGCGCAGTAATATGCTGCTATTTTTTAAAAAGATAGAATGGGCAACGAGGCGTTTGTACTCTACAGCTCTCAGATTTTATCTCAGGTCTTTAAACGACAAATTTAACTAAGTGCTAATGACTGTCTTAATACATGAAACTTTCTTCAAAATGCAGACTAAAACGCAGGCTTTAAATAGCGCGCGAATCAAAGACGATTAAGAACAAAACGCGCCCTGATTTAACAAAGCACCCTGTTCAAGCAAATACTTAAAAGACGCGCAATAAATGTACAAGTAACTTGCGCGTTCATTAATAAAGTTCATACATCCACGAAAATGTTTCGAAAGAAAAGAAACATCCGTTTTATGACGAGGGAGCATTTTAGCCGCGAAGAAGGAGACACAATCGCTGGAACAAGAGCCTTTTTAGTTTAATGTTTTGGATTCTCACTTGAATCAGACATCAGAGACAGAGTGAGATAAGGGGATTAAATTGCCCAAGTGTTGAAGTATTCATAAGATGAAGTTTCTGGATCAATATATGTCTTTCACAGTTGGCAGCTCCTAAGTGCATCATGGCTGGACTGGCCAGGTGTTCAAGTATGCAGCTGCTCTGCACTTATGCGCTGGTCAGGATTATCGGTCCCTGAGCTCATCATAAGCAGCCGAGTTGCTGTTTGCAGTTTTTCGTCATCCGAGTGACCTCGCAAACAACTTGGCTCACCGACATCGACACCAGAGACAGTGATCGCGGAAAACGGCGACACGCGCGTATCTGGGTTTTTAGCTAATACGTGTGCTGTCAGTACAGAAAATACGCAATTCTATACTACTGACTGTCTGTTGGTGGTTTGTGAATATTAGGCGATTATTCCGCAGTAGGTGATGGATTTCAGCCCATATATTCATGTCATATTTCGGACCGTGCCTTAAAAGGCCTGTTCTGAAATATTCACTCCAAGTTCGCGCAGTTATTTCCTCGGAAATTAAACAAGGCAAAGTGATCACCCGAACACGCTTCTCGCGAGTTCGGATTTTACGGTTGGTGTTTGCTACTTGAGGATCATGAGCAAATTCGTCATTAGAAGTGGAAGAGATGCCCGCTTCAAAGGGGACGGCAAGATATGACGGCTGGATTTCAGAAATCCGCCAACATCACAGAGTTGGCCGGGGGTATTTTAGTTGAAAGAAGAAGGAAGATTCCACTGGATTTATGCTGGCAGCTTACACGGAGCAAGACAAACAGGGAGCAAATATGCTATTTAATAAAATTTACCTTTGGGTAGAAAATATTACTTAAGTGAAATCGCAAAGTTAACTACTGCGCAACATAATCAAGCGACATTTCGGTCACGGCAGGATACCGGTTTTCGAACGAGTTTCTGCCCTGTCGCTCGAAAGAAAACAGTCTGCAAAAAAGACTGCTTAGGCAGTGTGGATTTCTGCCATCGATCTTCGGTGCCCCTAAAAAATTCAAATATTTCTTATAAAAACGGGCAGAAAACACTTTTTGCTCTGAATTGTCTGCGAATTACGCCTTCCTTAAATTTAATAGTAATATAAAAGTATCTCTTACTTTTAAAAAAACATCCTCATATTCAGAATAATTTAAAACTTTATCTGTTATTGCACTTGTAAATAAGGTTTCCAAAGTACAAACTGCATATCTTCCCTGTGAGGAAATTTACACAATTGTATAAGCCACTAGGAAGACACCTTGTAGGCCTCATAAAATTTTACAGTGATTTTGGCATTTATTGTATAATTTGCAAGCAGCAAAAATAGGTGGCCGGGCACAGGTAGGCATTACAGGATCTTAAAAAATCTCAAAATTGGAAACTTAAAAGTGAAAAATTTCATTTCCCGGATAAATTATTTAACAATGACACACATTGCCACCTACTGAGAACAAGGGCAACATTTTCATACGTTTTCTGAATAATATACTTGAATCGATAAGAACATCGAAAATCAATAGATGAATTCATATTAAGTACGTAGCCCCTTTTTTCAAAATGAGGGCTTTGCAAGCGTCCAAAAAGAAACTCGATCAAAATTCGGTCCCTTATTCTGATAGAAGTATCCTGCGTATATTCTGCGCCACAGTTTGCCTTACGACACAGCTTAAGTAATTTATTATTATCAAGAATTTAATTCAAAAGTTCCATCAACATTTCATGAGATAGAACATCAACTGTAAAAAACGCTTATGCTGCCTTGCCAATCATTTTATTATCCGGGTCATCGAACTTGCTGGTTTTAGGGACTTAGTTGGAGCCAGGCAAAAGTGTCTACAGTGAGTAACCGATCTCATGAAATGTTGGCTGACATTTTTGGAATGCGTTTTCGATTGGAAAGGATTACTTAGGCGCGGTTGTTATACTAATTATCTTGTGGCATAATCCTGTAATATTCAGTACTCGGCAGGATGTCAGCTTTTGAGTACATTGCTTGTCACTCTCCTGTAGGAACCGTACTCGACAAAAAATGTTTGTTTACGTACCATTCCGTTTTCACATTGACTTTCGATGGCCTCGCAGATTTAAATATATTTTATAGGAACCACGAACAAAAATATGCTTTCTTTCAGTCATCAGATAAAGAATCACGTTATCTTTATATTTATACTCGAAAAAAGAGCAGAATTAGGTTTTAAAAGAGTTTTATAATTGCCGGATAATTTGAAGCCTGATCGGTCGTTGCATTAGCGCTTAGTGATTTTAGTCCACGAGGCGCATGCGTTCCATACCTATACAAAGATGTCATATAGATTCCATAAAATTTTGTAATGAATGTGGACCATGTCGCACATTTCATGAGGAGCAGTGGTAAATGGGCGGGGACGATGCAGTATGAATGGCTATTACGCGGTCTTAAAAATCTCAGCATTGGAAACTTTTCAAAACCTAATTATGCGCCATCTTCGAGTAAAAAATGTAACTAAAACGTAAGTCTATATCATACGACTGAACGAAAGCATATTGTTTTTCATGGTTCCTATAAAATATATTTCAATCTGCGAGGCCATCGAAAATCAATGTGAAAACTGAATGGTACGTAAACAAACATTTTTTGTCGAGTACAGTTCCTACAGGAGATTGACAAGCAATGTACTCGAAAGCTGACATCCTGCCGAGTCCTGAATATTACAGGATTATGCCACAAGATAATTAGTATTTCAACCACGCCTTAGTACTCCTTTCCAATCGAAAACGCATTCCAAAAATATCAGTCAACATTTCATGAAATCGGTCACGCACTGTATTTGTCCATCTATGAAACAGTTTCATCCGACAGTTCGACCGTCCTTTCCAACGATGTCCACCGTAGGTCCCACGTCAAGGTGAAAGCAGGGACTGGGCTTGTGCGTAAATTAGTATACAGTGATAGTAGACTTGCAAAGCATCTGCCGCACTCCTTGCTCCTTCTCCTCCCCCACTGGGCATGGTGTCAAGACAGCGTCAAGAAGAGTGGAGGTGAGGGAGGGCGCAGGTGGATGGCACGGTTGAGCCCGCACCCTGGCACTCCACTCCACACCCACTGGTCCACACAGCAAATGACCAGACCTTTGACAAGCTACAACGACAATTGGGGGGGGGAGGCAGGCGTCCTAGTGTGAGTCACGTCTGTCAGCAACCGGTTCTGCTGCCGCACCCCAAAATGTTGGCATTCGTTATGATGCGTAAATCCGATAACGCCT
This sequence comes from Spirometra erinaceieuropaei, assembly GCA_902702965.1. Taxonomy (NCBI): domain Eukaryota; kingdom Metazoa; phylum Platyhelminthes; class Cestoda; order Diphyllobothriidea; family Diphyllobothriidae; genus Spirometra; species Spirometra erinaceieuropaei. The sequence goes on along the minus strand of CACRXP010001446.1, from coordinate 7,286 downwards.
GCCAGAGTCCAATATGGCCCCCGTGTTGGTCCAGGGCATCTACCACGTGGCCCGTTTGGAGGTACCCATTGCATCCACGGTTGTTTCGTCTGCATTTGTCTAACGACCTTGAAAGCAATATTTCCGACTGTAGTTTAAGTATAATCATTTTAAAAAATTATACGTTTGAAGGCATGCCTACTTTACTGTTTGCCGGGTGGCAGCGTACGTCGAAAAGCCGTACATAATAAAGGGCTGTCAATTTGAGCGGAGCGTTCGAAGTAAACATCATTAAACAAGTATTTAGTTCCCAATTTCCTGATCATTGTTGATTTGAGGGATGCAATTTTATTGTGTTTATTACGCCAGGATTGAGAATAATTGCCCCATTCAAGTTTTGACGGTTTATATGGAGTTAAACCATTCAATTTGGACGGTAAAATTAATTTCTAGTTCTCAGATAATTACTCACAGAGGAGGCACTAGGAAAGACAAAGAAGACTAGGATGGGAACTTCTGGCTTATCAGCCATCGCCAGCCAATGAATTCCAACCGCAGGCCTGTTTAACTCGGGATTCAAACATCGATTTATTGATCAGTGACTGTTTTTAAATTCAACGCCCCACCTTTACGTCACGAGTTCGTTGTTTGTCGATTGTGCTCGGAAATATTAACCATCTTGGGATGGGTATTCACTGAGTAGATTATTAAATTGTTATTCACGCTGCGTCCTGAAGCTCCATACAGAGCTTGCGCACGCAGTCGCATAGCGACCAAATTTTATATGGAAGAAGTAATGACAGAGACAGCGAGACCATTTCTGACTTACTAGCCATATTTACCGAGTCATGAGGCGCAGTGGAACGAGCGTGTTCTGCAACCTGATTGGTGTATTTAGTTAGCGCATGATACGGACTGGCAAGGGCTAAATCACTGGGATCTTTTTGTCCCAGATGTTTCCAGCCTTCCGCCTGAGTTAATGCAATCAGTTTGGCCTGGACCACCCGTGCTGTGTGTGAGAGTAGATACACTTGAGTGGGAACGGGATGAGTAATTGCCAACGGTTGTGCGGGGGTTGTACAGGCGAAATCTTAATAGGCTCCAGCTAGCTGACGGTCCACAAATGACTGCAGCTTGGATGGACGGGCGGTCCTTCTCCTTTCTCGTCCTAGTTCCCGCCAGGATGGGATCACGCAGTGGAACACCGCTGGCGCCACGTACGATTCGCGATGAGAAGGGTACTGACCTCGACGTGGTTCATCCAGCGTTGCATTCTGAGTGGGGATATGCCGAGAGGTGAATAAATGAGTGACGTCGGCCAACCGTACGGCTGCACCTAGGGCAAATGTTTGCTTACCAGTTTAGAAGAGGAATGCTTCTTAACGTACTAGCATTCTACGGCGTCTGTTAGTCTTGCTCCAAAATGGGTAAATGCGGTTGATGCGTTAGAGCAACACAGGGAGCTACAGTAGGTGGGCTAACTCATGAAATGTCGACCAAAATTCCGAAATGCGTTTTCGTTTAGAAAAGATTTATTAAGTAGTGTTGTAGAAATAACCGTCCTGCACCATAATTCTATAATAATTCAGTTATCTTAGGATGCCGGCTTTCAATCGAACTTCTTTAATGTCGCGTGTAGAAAAGGCACTCTACAAAAAATGGCTACTTAAGTAACATGCGGTTTTCTCATTAATTTTTAATGCCATTAAAGATTCAATCATATTCCATGGACAGTATTAATAAAAATATTCATTCGTTTGTTTATTCGGTAGAAGATGACGTCTTCTCTCAATTTTACACTCGGAGGAACGGTGTAATTCGGGTTTTTAAAAAATTTTCTAATTCTGAGATTTTTTAATACCGTGAAATGGCCGTTCATAAAATTTCATGCCTCTGCAGTTAAAAATCTGGCTTGCAAATTTATGAACCCCATATAATCTCCTCTTAAGACCGCAGAGAAATGGATGGTTTACCGTACGCGAAAAATATAGGGCTTGTGGTTTGGAAACCCTGAATGCAAGTGTAACGGCAAGTTGGGTTCAAAATTAGTCGGGAATTTGAAAAGTTTTTGAAAACCGAATTATGTCCCTCCTTCGAGTATAAAACTGGGCGAAGGCGTCAATTTCTACCGAATGAGCAAAAAAATGAATATTTTTATGCGTATTTTTCATGAAATATAAATGAAATTTTAAGGGCATCGAATGTCAATGAGAAAAATGCCTGCTACATAAGTAGCCATTTATCACGGAGCATAGTATTTGCATTCAGCTAGGAAGAAGTTCGTTCCAAAGCCGACATCCTAAGGTAACTGAAGTATTGTAGAATTATGCTGCAGTTCAACTAGTTTTGCAACCCTACTTAATTAATCTTTTCGAAACGAAGACTCATTTCGGAATTTCGGTTGCCATGTCATGAGTTAGCCAACCTACTGTAGATCGAGATTCGGGCAGGCATTAATGAAAACGCGCGTTCGCAAAAGGGTGCCAACGGTGGGGGTCGGGAATTGAAAAAGTTTTTGAAAACCGAATTATAACCTTCCTTCGAGTACAAAATTGGTAGAAGACCTCAGTTTGAACCAAATGAGCAAAAGAATGAATATTTTTATGCGTATTTTTAATGAAATATTAGTGAAATTTTGAGGGCATCGAAAATCAATGATAAAAATGCAAGCTACTTAAGTAGCCACTTTTTACAGTGGGGTTTTTGCATGCAACCGGAAAGAACTCATTTCGAAAGCCGATATCCTAACGTAACTGAATTGTTATAAAATTGTGCTGTAGGATGAGTAGTTTTGCAAATCTACTTAATTAATCTTTTCAAAACGAAAACTTATTTCGAAAATTCGGTTGACATGTCATGAGATCGGGATTCGTGCAGGCGTTAATTAAAACGCGCGTTCGCAAAAGGGTGCCAACTCTGGGGGTGAGGCGGCATACGCGGGTGCATGCTCACGCTGCGCCCTTTGGTATCTGAGTAGTTCCTATTCTCCTATTACGTAAAATCCTGGGCAAGTGTTTGCTGTGGTCCACGGAGTGCGACGGTACTCCTCGGTGCGGACTCGGCCATGCCAGCCACTTACGCCCTCCCTCGCCTCCGGTATTCATAAGTTTCCCTTGGCACCGGACTCAGGTAAGGGGGGAGCGAGAGTGCGATAGAGGCTGTGCAAGTCCACCACCAGCCTGCTGTGGAGCACCCGGTGAACATTGTCCGCAACGACGGTCGAACTCTAGGGGTCCTTCAGTCGTTCATCTATATTCCGCGTCTTGTTAGCGGCCAGCCCATATAGAACCTTCCAAAGCAAGTCAAAAAGGCAGCCGTGTTAAATATCTATGATATGAAATCTGTCAGATGAGACTATATTTGTTTTCAAAAAGTAGGCTGCATTGTGAGACTGTGAAAACAAGACAAGTAGCCAGACGATGCGAGTGATAATTGCGGATAGAACAGTGTTATAAGACGTCGGATTGCTGATTCATTATTTCAACGTGTCACCCGCAATAACTCTTATGACGTGCGCTTAATTTGGTCATAGTCGGACGACGTGAGTTCGTACATGGGCAAATCAAAGTACACCCCTTGCATTTTTTGCTGTGTCCCCTTGAACATTACCTATAAATATGAAAAGGGGCGAGCGATACATCCTTTCTACTGGAACTGCAATAAAGATTAATATAATGGTCGTCAATAACCTGGGAGTTCAATCAAATCATCGAGGTGATGGCGGCCAGTCCGACGAGCCTGTACAGTCTCTAACAATCATACAATTGGGTCCTTCACATGCCAATCGGTAGAGCCGAACCAAACGAAGCCAAATATTCGTGTTTATTCTGCATAGACTGTCCAATGCAGCTTGCATACTCCGGAACCCGTCATGGGGTTCGAGGAAGGCCGAAGTCCAGCACTATAGGCACCCAGATGTAGGGTCAAGCGCTGACCAGTATGCAGCGCAAACGCTGCACTCGTTCCAGCTTCAAATGTGCCTAGAGTCGAAAGAGAGGAAATGTATTCCTGACACAAGGCGTTAGCCGTATTAATGAGTATCAAAGGTCTGTTTGTTCGCCGGCCTGCTGTGACTGTGAGAATGTTTACGTAAGTAGAAACGACCGTAGCGAATGAAGCGTCTTGGTAAACAAATTAAAGGAGGCGTGGACTTTGAGCGGTCAGTCAGAGTTTCTGAGAGAACGTGGAACAACAGTAAGGGGCCGTCGCGTACAGTAGACCTCCGGTTACTTTAATTCCACGGCCAGCTGTACTTGGACAGGTCCAATAATGTACGCCGCATAAATCAAGACGCATTCGAGACACCAAACGCGTTTACTGTGCAAAAACTAATGAATAACTTAATTCATTGATATTTTGGCAGATTTGGAATAATTCATATTGACCCAACTGTTAAAAACTCGGCGCCTTCGTGAGATTCGAACCCACGCAGTAAGGGGAAGGCTTTAGCGCAGCCAACGCTCTAACCACCTGGGGGCCTCGAGGCTCATGTGGTTAGACCCGGTGGCCGCGCTAAAGCCTTCCCCTTACTGCGTGGATTCGAATCGCACCGAGGCGCCGAGTTGGGTCAATATGAATAACTTGATAAAAAATACAGCTTATTCAAGGGAAAAAATAAGGACCATGGCTGTCTTCTAGACGAATACACTACGTGCAGTCTTTTATTATTCTGGGGAGAATTTTTCACCGTTCCACTCTAGCCTTTCAGTTCGTCGGAACTTATTCTTATGCAGGAACAAGCTGAATTCGAATATCAGCGCACACACTTTTTATGGAAAACTTTGACCCTCTTCTGCATACAGGAAGAGAAAAGAGGCCTGTGTACCGCCTGTCACAGGAAAGCATAATTCTTGTTCCTTTTTAACAAATGTTCATTTAATAAGCCCTGTCTAAGTTTTCATAAGCAAACTGGGAAGAACATTAAAAGGTTGAAATACTCGGCTTATATAGAAACACGTACTTCCTAAGCCAGAAATGATCATTTCAGCAGCTTTAATATTTGTGGTGGTATCCTCGGATTTAACGCTCATTCGGCACTACTAGAGTAAAGGTATGCGGTCTAAATTACTTCTAGGATAACGGAAAAATTGCGCTAGCTTATCGGGCGACACTAGACCATGCCACCCAGGGATGTACGTTCTGTACGTTTTAAATCCGGGTTAGTTAGCAGTCGAACATAACTGTTCTACATGCCCTATGTGTCTACACTATGCCATCTATTAGCAGAAGTGATTCAGGACGCAGGGGCGGCGTGAACAGATTGGTCAGATTTCAGGACGGCATTGAGTATTTAAACTCTTTTTACAAGAGATAATGATCAACATCCCATGCAGGTGGCCGTATGGATTTCTGTTTTCAGCTGGAATTTGTATCATCGAGTTCACCACAGTTACGTCCAGCATAAAGATGCACAAAGGAAACCTCTGTTACAGGTCTATTTCCCATGTCAGTTACTCTCGCCAGTGGGGTTTGGTTTACGGTTACTTAAGACGGTAAGTAGTCCACGAAATGGCCATCGCAATAGCTCTTATTTTTGGCACTTATAAATTCGACAGGAATCTACTGCAGAATGTAGCTAGAGTGGGGATATTGCAAAATAAACTGGAACAGCAATATCAGGAAGGTTTCTACAGTTCTTTTTAACGCACGGATATTTTCAACTGATACCTACTTTCACAAATTCATAAGAGCCTGGTGAATCAGGAATTTAAGCCGATCAAGTTGCGTACTATAGAACTCAATACCAAGGAAAGGAAGAACTGAGTAATTTTATTTGGTGTATAGTTTGCTAGACTATTTTTGGAGAGAACTACGAAGTCCAGAAAGGGGAGGGTGTTATTTATCTAATTATAAGTTAGTGAAATGAAAGAATTTTCTTTTTGGGGCAGGCGACACTCGTACGTTTGGATTTATCCACTCTCCCGTAAAAGACAACCTAAGCTGAGTCAAGGAAGCCAACAACTTGACGATTTAGCGGTTAATTCCCCAGATAGGAGATAAGCAGCTCATGGTGGAATATGCTCTCTTCCAGAACACTTTTCATTAAGGACTTCTAGCAAAATAATGCATCAGGTTTGCCTTTGACCCATTAAAAATAAGAAAAAGACTCATTTCGCGTTGAAGACTACCGTATTATTTGGCAAATATCGCGTTTAGAACTAAGTGGACATCAGACTACGTCTGCATTTTCTAGATTAAAAACTATTCTTGAATCCAGAAGGATAAACTAATCTTAAACACGCCAATCAGAAGTGCAAAAAATGATGCCTCACAGCGTTATAAACGACGGAGGAATTCGCTATCAGATTGCGTAGCTGAGTGTCAGTCAAGGCCTCCGGAAATAATAAAGGATGATAAAAGGCGTAAAGTCATTGCTCCGAAAAATAATATTGCCACTGTAATTTCTTCCATTAAACAGCCTGTTTGCGAATGATAATTCAGCTCCCTGATCCTAACCGCAAGTAATTCACTGAACTGTGTATGCTAAAGCTCACTGTTTCATCCAACTGAAGGGCATCGTTTGACTTACCCGTACAATAACTTTGAGCCGTTTTTTACTATGTCCTTCTAAAGAGGAATGTCGATACCTCAAGGTACAGTAAGTAACCGATCTCACGAAATGTTGGCTGAAATTCTGAAATGCGTTTTAGATTAGGAGGGATTACTTAGGTGCGGTTGCAGTACTGATTATCTTGTGGCATTATCCGATGATATTTCGGACTTGGCAGGATGTCAGCTTTTGAATGCACTGCCCTTTATACTCTTGTAAAAACCATACTCGCTGGAAAAGGACTACTTAATCAGCGTGCATTTTTCCCACTGATTTTCGATGGTCTTACAAATTCAAATATACTTTATGGAAACCACAACATAAATAGGCTTTCTTTTAGTCATTTGATAGAGAATCACGTAATCTTTATATTTTATACTCGAAGAAGGAGTATATTTAGGTTTTAAAGTACTTTTCTACTTGTTGAATAATTTCGAGCCCGACCAGGCGCTGCATTAGCGCCTAGTGACTTCAGTCTACAAGGTTCATGCGCTGACCGTAGGGAGAATCAAATATTCTTCTATGCCTTTATAAAGAAATTGAGTCCAGAAAATTTTGCAATGGATGAGGACTATGTTGTTCATTTCACGAGGAGCATTGATAAACGGACAGGTACAATCCTATATGAATGGACATTGCGCGGTCATGAAAAATTGCATTATCAGAAACATTTTTTAAAACCTAATTTTACTACTTATTTGAGCATAGAATATAATGATAACGTGATTCTCTATCAAATGACTGAAAGAAGGCATAT
>CACRXP010001445.1:54291-71684 GCA_902702965.1 Spirometra erinaceieuropaei | reverse complement strand
CGAGCGTAAGAGGCCCAAATCTGAGAAGTTTCACTGAGAGAACGATTGACACAGGAGTGGTTATTTTGACCTATCTGTCGTCGTCGGCTGGTGACAGGCCAGTCCAGCGGTTTTAACTTCAGTAATGGCATATTGAGGATCTCGGAAAGCCGAGATCAACCTGTTGGCCTGAAAACTCCACCGCCGCGAGCGAAGACTCCCATCGTTTGCAAACGGAGTTGTCGCAGCGTCGGTGACTCGCGAGTGAATCAGTTTATAGTGAGGCAGATTCCCCACACCCGTCTTGCTCTGAAAGCAAGAAAATATAAAGACAACCGGGGCTGGGCTCGGACTCTGTGGCTGAGAAAGCCAAACAACCCGCTGAAAAGGAGGCGCGATTGCTGGAACAAGTGCCTTATTAGCCAGACGTTTCGGATTCTCACTCAAATTCATCATCAGATACAATGTCAGATAAGGGTAGTGGATTGCCCAGATGTAGCAGTATTTAGAGGATTTATTTGCTAGGCGGCTACATGCCCATCACAGTTGGCAGCTTCCGAGTGCATCACAGCGCGACTGACCAGGTGTTGAAGTATGCCGTTGCCATGCAGTTACTATGCTTCTACATGCCGGTCTAGATTATCGGCTCCCACGCTCATCGCACGCCGCCGAGTGACTGACCATCAAATTTCGTCATCCGTGTGGACGCTTGGGTGATTTGGCTCGACAACATTGATACCGGAACAGTCGTTATTAGAAGCAAAGAGACGTGTCCCAGGAAGCAGTCTTGAAGAAGAAGACACGATCGCTGAGACAAGAGCTTTATTAGCCTGACGTTTCGGATTCCTGCTCGAATCCATCATCAGAGACATAAGCAGCCCAGGGTGGTTCATTCATATGCGGCTGCAGTATTTATAGAATGCAGTAGTCATGCTACCGCATACCTATGAGTATTTACGGCTGCCTCCTCTTCATCAGGGATCGTTGCACGTGGCGTGATGGCCGATATTTGCGTCGTTAATTGCTGCAATTTCATCACGTGCGTTGGATGTTGCTGTGATGATTGCTCGACCATCTGACGCGCTGACCCGGGTGTTGGAAAGAGTGTTCACCAGTGCGCTCCCCGCGTGGCCTATTACTCCGCCTAGGCGAAGTCTCAGCACACTGTATTGAATGGGAAGATCATTGCACTTGTTAATAGACTGGAGGCCAGTAAACCATGACTCAAGCAGCTCCCGGTTCACGCGGTTGTCACCTCTTGCGAGCATTTCGGCCTAATCGAATTTGAATGTGTGACCGGAACCCGTCGAATAAGCCGCAACTTGAGAGCTGGCGTCATTTCTCCGCACCGCTGCAGCACGTTTGGGCATTCGCGTTCGGAGCTGTGTTCCGGTTTCTCCGACGTAGTTGCTTTGTCCACAACTGCACTAGATCCGATTAACGACTCCAGACGTTTCTTGCCGTGGCAGGGGGTCTTTCAGTTTCATCAACTGACGCCTGATGGTTGCCTCCGGCCTGTGTGCAACTGCAACCCCAAGTGGTGCGAGAAGGCGGCCAACAGCTTCCGAAACCTTCTTGACATACGGAAGCGCTTGCCAAAATTTTGTGTCCATGTGGTTAGGCCTTTCGTTCATTTTGCGTATGCACCGGTTGACAAAGTTGCGCGGGTAGCCATTGGCTTTGAAGACCCGTCGGAGGTATTGTAGTTCAGCAATCTTATCTTCCGGCTAACTTCAGTGCGTTTCGACACGCCGATAGAGCGTCCTTACACAACTGCGTTTATGGCTGATTGGGTGGTTACTGTTGAAGTTCAGTACTTGCATCGTATTTGTCGCTTTCCTGAACACTTTGGTCTTTATTCCACCACAATACTTGCGGCACACGAGGACATCCAGGAAGGCCAGCTGGTTGTTCTCTTCCTCCTCCATCGTAAATTGTATTTCCGGGAAGACCGCATTCAGACGTTCCTTGATAGGCATGTAGCGGCCTAGCAACTATATCCTATAAATACTACAACACCTGAGCAATCCACCATCCTTATCTGACTCTGTCTCTGATGATGGGTTCGAGTGAGAAGCCGAAACGTCCGGCTAATAAAGCTCTTGTTCCAGCGAATGTGTCCCCAATCTCGACGGCTATTTTCAAAGCCGTCTACGCGTGCCACACATGCACTGAGTGTGTCACTGAGGTCACACTGAGGAGGACCATTTGCGGCCCGCAGTTCTAAGAATGACGGCACTACAGTGTCACCCGGCAACCTTTCAATCCATGACTTATCCCGTCCCGTTTTAGTCGTCAAAATTATTATAGCGCGGAACGCGCTGATATATCGTCAGTACCAATTCCCATGAGTTTCGGCCTAGCTCGCTCTCGTCTATCCCGCGGTCTGTCCATCGGCGAATGATGGTATCCGGCCTCGTTGCCGACGCGGCGCGTAGACTTTACTCTGAGACCTGCCACCAGTCACATGTTCGACAGAAGATATGGACGAGCACGGAGTCCGTGCAGTCAAAGACCAATACAACATTTCGCGTTGGTCCAGCGTTAATAAAGTGCTTACCAATAGAAGGGAAGAGACGAGTCCCAGGAAGTAGTTTTAAAGAAGGAGACACGATCGCTGTGTCAAGAGCTTTATTATCCTGACGTTTTGGATTCCTGCTCGAACCCATTATCAGAGAAAATGGCAGACAGGGGTGGTTCATGCGCAACGAAACTGAAGTACTCAGAGGTTGCAGTCGCCATGCTACCGCATACCAATGATAATTCACGGTCCTCCCCCCGCCCCCCTAAATCAGGGATTTCTGCACTTGGTTTGATGACTTTTTGATGGCCGACATTCGCGGTGGTTCATGCACAAGGGGCTGCAGTATTTATAGTCGCCTAGGCGGAGCGATTAGCCACGCGGGGAACACTTAAGTGAACACTTCCCAACTCCAGGGCCGGTGGGTAAGATGGTCGAGCAATGATCACAACAACATCCAACGCACGTGATGAAATTGCAGCAGTTAACGACACGAATGTTGGCCATCAAACAGTTATCACACCAATTGCAACAATCCCTGACGAATGGGAGAGCCGTAAATGTGCCTAGGTATGCGGTAGTCTGGCGACTGTATCCTTTAAATACTGCAGCCCCGTGTGCATGAACCACCCGTATCTGCTTTTGTCTCTGATGATGGGTTCGAGCAGGAATCCGAAACGCCAGGCTAATAAAGTTCTTGTCCCAGTGATCGTGTCTCCTTCTTCAAAAGTGCATACGCTTGTGGGGACAGAGCTTGTTATCCGTGGATCGGCAGGTTTTTGGAAGAGTGGAGGACTATCGCTGTCTACTCTAGTAGAACTTTTAGAATACTGCTGATACTGTACGGATAAACTGCCCATCAATCAACGACGCAAGTTTGCCTGGATTATCGCCAAGCGCAGAAACTTAATCCTGCCAAAGTTATGTTAGGCAGAACTGCAACAGCGACAAGTTTCAAGACTAATCTTGGATAAGTTCGTGCAAGCTGATGCAAGACTCTGATTCGAACAAGTCCCAGCTGGGGAAACCAACAACACTTTATAAAAACGTCCACTGTCTTTAATAAAGATCTCCTCACGTGATTTAAGATCAAGTTGAAAACTGTATCGTATTAACTTAGCCTATCTTAATCATCCATGCCTGAAAGAGAAGAATATTTCAGTACAATAAAATCCCAGTAAACAGAGTTTGTGGCTCACGTGTACAGACTGAAAAACGCCGCACACAAGGGTTTTTAGGCAATGCAAACGTGTTTCTTTGCTTTACGAGAAACACAATAGCCTTTTTAAAAACACCAAGGCTTTAAAAACACTTATAAGGGAAACGAAAAATTGACTTCCTGGACTATGTGCAGGCTATTTGGGCAACCCCTGAATCACCTAAGCAAGCACTTTTTTCAAAAACAAAACAACGTACAGAGATCTCTTGGAGGCTGTAACTCAAGCGCACTCATCCATCAGGTGTAGGATGGAGGTGGAAATGGCAGGCTCTCTGCCTCTCTCAGACGTCCTTATAGGCGGAAGAGCTGACAGCATCGTTCGAAGAAGCGTCTATCGAAAAAAAACCTGGTCTGGGCTAAACACGAAATTTTGCAATTAGGCACCCCTTTAACAGAAAATTTATCAAGTCCCTTGTTTAACGCAAAGAACTAGATAAATATGTTTTTGATAAAGAAGTTAGAAGAATTCAGGACCTGTTTTCCGAAAGCGGGTATCCTGACAGATTTTTTAAAAGAGTCTTATCGAACAACCGGCAAAACTCACCACATGGACGACAGAAAAGAAAAATCTATTCCTCCAAAGCCTCTTTTCGACTAATGAACTCCTGATAAAATGCCTTGAGTAAGCCGTCTCACGAACCTTCCCGGCAGCAAGGGTTCTTTACCAGCCCCTTCTCACCCAGGGAAGGTATGGATAGGTTGCCAACTTTGACCACCCCTGTGTGCTTTTACTCTTTTACTTGCTCATGTGGAGCAGGTTATGCTGGTCGTACGAGTCGGCGCCTATCCAGAAAGATTACGAGAACACCTGCCGGCACGACTGAGGAAAAGTACAATTAAGAACATACGCAGCTCAATCCTCGCAGACATGCTTGATTCTAGGCATCGTGTGGACCCCAAATAAGCCTTCCGCGTGATTTACACAGTCCCACCTTACTCGCCTAAGCAAGTTGGTTAGGGCCTTCTACTAACACCTGAAGCAACTGCCATCGGGCTACGGAGGCCGGTCTTGTGCGCACAGAAGGACCTCCTGCAAGATCTGCGTCTACCGTAGTCAAAGGTAGAATAACTGCATGCATGTCTCCAGTTCCCCCCTCCCCTCCACCCGTGACACAGTCCTTCCTAACCCTCACTGCCACAACTACCACCTGCCCCTCCTTTCCCCTCCTTATTCATACACCCCGTTTGTATGAAAAGACGAACCGTAGTCGATTCCTTATATCGTTAACACGATTTTATTTCACTTTGGCCCAACTGTGGAAGACTCGGTGTCTCGGTGGTATTTGCACTCAGGACAGCAAGGGGAAGCTTTAGTAAAGCCAAAGCTCTAACCATCTGAGCCATGAGGCCCCACCGGACGACGCGAGTTTAATCCCATTGGGGTCAAGTTTACCCGCCCATCCTACGGCAACGTCTGGAATTCACCAAATCTGATATAGTAAGCTGACTGCCCAAGCAGGGTTTCCTAAGTAATACATCTAGAATCCACCAGATCACTACCAGGCTCACGTAATTCAGAGGTGTTTTGGCAAATTTCAAATAATTCACTTTGATACGACTGTGAAAAACTCGGTGCCTCGGTGGGATTCGAACCCGCGACAGCAAGGGGAGGCTTTGGTAAGCCAAACCTCTGAGCTACGAGGTCCCTTTATATATTGTTCCCATGTAAATGTACCCAGCCGGACGAGAATGTATCGAAAGCACGCGTATGCGCGTCAGATAGTTTCTGAATTACACATTTTGCTTACATATTATTCCAGCATAGAACGGTCTCTGAACATTGTTTATTTTTTGGAAACAGTAGCCAATCGGCTGCTATGCGCCCGCATGTACGCGATTGTATATATATACATTCTCAGGGTGAGCTCGGTTATGAAACCATGAAGGTAAGTCTGTACATCATTCCTGCTTCATATATGTCATAAGGTCTGAAATTTAACCGCACAAAGATTCATACAGCAGGACTGAAACCTGCTTTTGGTTTGAAATTTAGGTAACGGTATTAATCATCGTGCGGCATAATCTCACGATGTTTTAGTTTGGCTAGGATGACGCCTTTTGAACGGACGTCTTCCCAGTCGCCTGCGAAAGCTCTACTCTATAAGAAATGAGTACTTGAATAGTATAATTTCTTCGAGCGATTTCGACGCCTTGATAAATTCAAATATGCCTTAGTGAAAACGTGCATAAAGCCTTATTTTAAGTACTCATTTGGTAACACATTACGTCTACTTTAAATCTTATTCTTGAAGAAAAGGTATTTTTCGACTTAAAAAACTTTTCAATTCCTGAATAGTTCCGGAACCGACCGGGTGTTTTACTTAAATCTACGATTTTCAACTTACGAGTCGTATAATTTTCCTGCAAAGAAAAAGACATATACCAATATGTTATCGAGAAGATGTCACGTAGGTCTCATAAACTTTGCAATGGATATGGTCCCCTTGATATGATTAATAAGCAGCATTAATAAATATACAGATAGAATGTTTTATGAATGGGCATTTTGCGATCTTAAACAATTTCACAATTAGAGTCTTCTTAAAACCATAAGGTGCCCTTTCTGTAAGTAGCAAATTAAAGAAGACTTGATTTGCTGCTGAATAAGTACATGGAAGTGTTTGTGTTTGTTTTCTACAGTGTGTTTTAACTTTATGAGGCCATGGAAAATCTACGGGGAAAACATACCCTTCAAATAGCCATTTTCACGGAGTGTTTTTGCAGGCCGTTTAAAAGAAGCTCATTCGAAAACCGGCATCTCGACATAACTTAAATAGCTTCTGCCTTTCGAATCAAAATTCATTTGAGAATTTTGATCAGCGCTTCATGCGCTCACCTATCTACTGTAACCTTGCTTCATTATACCACCAACTGGCAACCCCAAGAGGGTTTCGATTAGTCAGTCCGAAAAGAGAGAGCTTACTCGGTGGAAATATTTTGATATAAAATTATCTCATTTCGCATCCTTTCTGGAAAAGAATGGAACTTACATTCAGAACGCCCTACCCGTATAGCTGCTGGAAACATTAACATTAGGAGATATCAACTCCGCTTTTTGAGATATAGGATGGCCATTTGTCTTAACTTTGCAGTAAGTAACATTATAATTTAGGCGTCACAAAATGCCTAACGAAGCTTCTGGTTAAAAGACGACAGTTAAAAGAATAATAAGCGGATAGTGGATTCTACGATCTTCCCATTTTAAAACTATCGTGAAAAAAGTTGAAAAATTTTTACTTCAGTGCCCTCCATTCAATTCTTAGCTCCAAATTTAACTTGTGTTTTTTGTCCTACAATTTGCGCACTTTTTATAAAACATGATTTCTATATTCTTTGGTTGTAGACTTTAGGATCTTAACAAGAAAAAGCTCCAGCACACTTATTAGTGGAATAAAATACCTTAACTTTATTTCATGTAGACAACAATTCTTCTCCTGCTATGCCTCACTGCTTCGCTGGGATGGGCTCAGAGTGCGTTTCTTCATTTATTTGCATTGTTATTACGTTCTTTTTTATCAGATTCTTTTTATCTGTCTGGCAACCTCTAATTTGCGAATTAGGAGGGAGGGAGGAAAAGCGTTTTTGAAGGTTAAATGTAAGAAAGCACGAACATGTTCTACAACCATAAAGTGATGCTAAATATCGGTTTACGTTTACGTTCAGAAAAAATAATTAAAAATTCCTTGTGCACTATAAGGACAAAAAAAGGCGAGGACATATGCTCATGAAAAGCGGATAAAGTATTAGAAATATAGTTGTTTTTTCATCCTGAATTTTCCGCCAAAGTGCAGTTCTCTATCAATGTGAGCAGTATTTCCAACGCGCTGCGGAGCATGTTCGGTTGCACAGCGGGAGGTTTAATCGCTCGAAAGTGTCATTAAAGGGCGAAACGACAGTCAGTTACACGAAGACCTTTGTTCACTCAAAATTCCCGAGCCTGCCCACCAGTGCCGTCATATCGATGTCGTCAGCTGTCAAAAGTTGCTCCTTCGTCAAACCAAATGGGCGCATTCCTCTCACTGAAAAGTGTGCCCAGCAAAGTGTTATCCCAAGAAAAGTTTTATCAGCAGACGGCAAGTCAAGCCCGGCTCGCTGAGATAGCCGTATGCAGGTTTTACACTTAGGCGCATGAATGGACAAATTCTTCTATAGGGGGGCTTGCTTAATCTGAGGACGAACCTAAAATATAAACTGTTGCTTTTTAACTTCCTCAGAAATTGACTGCTACCTTGGAGCGGATCAGTTTGAACCAAGGTCTGTAGGAGTTGGCGGTTAATTTCTGAGGACATTAACAGCGGCAATTTTAAAACTGGAGTGTCTACCAGAAGGTCCACGTGGACCCACTGATGAGCCGAACCCCCATCGCAGCTGCGCCATGCAGTCAGCAGAATATCAAGGAAACACGTGTCTGGGCTTTTAGCTAGTACCTGTGCTGTTAGTATGGTATCCTGCGGCCTAAAGTATAAAGCTAGTTCTCTAGCAAGCCACCAACAGGGCACACAAAGGACGTGGCTACAAATATCCTCCACGTTACAGTCGGTCATGTTAGGATTAATGTTAGGAGCGTTTGGGTTGGCGTTTTGAGGGAAAGCGTTGAGGTTAGGTTCGGCATCATGTATGAGTAAGAGCTCGAAAATAACATCCATGTTGACCTACTGGATCCCGCGTTTCTACGCACACACTTATTATTCGTGTAAGTTTCTCGCAGGTCGGTGCATCGAGCCCCACGAAAAGGCAGTTTGCTCTCCTCAAAAGTGGTGAATATGCAGCTTATTGTAGTCTGTGCCATGCATTTACCTGGCGTAAACTGGCACGATTTACGTAGACATATACGAAACACAAAATAATGATGAAGGCGAAATGGTGTGATTAAGGTAGATGTGCAAGTATCACTAAATAATTTGCTGGTCAATATATATATATATATGTATTACGCCTGTGACGCAGGAGGATAAAACAGACAAATTTGCTTCAGGGTGGCAGCGGACATCGGCACAGCGATCCAGTCACACAGTCATCTGGGGCGGTCCGGCCTCTTATCCGGGATATAAGGGTCAGAGTCAAAGCAGCCGAGTGTCGCAGTATCGTCCACCCAGACCAGCCAATCCCCCAAGACTGCAGAACCAGCCCAGTTATGAGCGCAGATCCTATGAACCCGCGCCGAGACGAGTGCAGTACGTTCCCCTACGCAGTCGACGCGCCAAGGATCCCCGCTACCGCGAAGGACTGCAGGATCTGGCTGGATTAATGTGAATGTCCTCGCGTGCTACCTCTACCAATACTGTCTTTTGTTTCGAAAATTCAAAATGTAAACCTTTTCCCTTATTTATTAAAATACATCCGCCTAAAAGCACGCGTTCATAATGCGAAATGTTGAAGTGGAGTGTTCATTAATACAACTAAATGCACCCCTCCCCAGAAGTTGATCTGTGATGGTTAGTTTATCAGCCTAAGGTAAATGCTCACATAATCAGGAGGACATAGGCGTGTAAATAATTATTACGAGTGTGGGTGAGGATCAGAGAAGGACAGGGAGGACCTCAATTACTGAACGCAGGGGTAGTTTTGTCGTTTTCACCAGTAGCATTGCGACAGCAAGTGAATGGCTTTCAGAATAAGTGAATTAAAATGCAGGTCTATCCGTATGAGCTCAAAATGGGGTTAGGCAGTCCAGCGCGAGATAAACGTGCCTAGCATTTCTGAGGAATGAGGAATGACCAACGCGGAATGCAGTAGGTTATTTGCTGTGTGGACCAGAGGGTGTGGAATGAAACGCCAAAGTGCGGGCCCCACCGTGTCATCCACCTGCGCCCTCCCTCACCGCCGGTTTCCTTGACTCTGTCTTGACATCGGGTCCACGTGGGGGAGGAGAAGAGAGTGTGGTAGGTGCTGTGCAAGTCCACTATCACAATAAACTAATTCACGCACAAGTAACTATTCCTGCCTCGCCACGCTGTGGAGCACACGGTGGACATCGTCGGAAACGGCGGTCGAACTGTCATACTGCGGACAGTGGAGGCAGATGAGGCGAATGTATGTCGGGTCCAGAAGATGTCTTACCTGACTGCATGTATGTGTTAAACGTTCAGGCCTCGCGTCTCTTCTGCGCGGACTATAAATGCACATCATTCGCGCTTCTGAGCCCTTGGAAGAAGGAAGGTACCAACATCAGCGAAGTTTCGAATGATTTCGATGATGTTCGACACACAGACAAGCGAATTTTATTTGCGGAGCGATTTGTGGACATCTGACTCCACCTATATGCCGCAACTAGTCTGCATACAGTAGTCAAGCGAATTCGTTGGGTAGCCTTTGATCGAACCACCCGTCAAGAGCACGAATGAAATTCGGCAACTAGGTAAATATTTAAGCATTAAATAAGTTTATCGGGCATGACGACAGTTGTGGGTATGACCAAGAGCTTGATCTGGTGTGCTTGTGTCCGCCTATATTTTGTACAAACGAAACCTAAGCCTGAAATTGACTTAATAATTAACCGTACGATTCAATTACCATCACTCGCATCTAGCCAAGTCAGGGGAGATAAGAAAGGGAAGACTGCATGGTCGGAATAGACACATTTACTGACAAAGGCTTCGTTGTCAATGTTTTGTCGAAGGCTCGCTGGTCACGGGTGATGAATTTTAAATTCACTACGGGTGTGATGTACGTAACATCCATCACGCAAGCCTCGTCCTACTCTCATTGTGATTCAGGGTTATGACTACATGAAGAAGACTGGCAGTGAAGCCGAATGCATTGACCGAGGCATACATTGGTCGCATATTTCCGACCGTTTCCTCAAATGCCTGGCTCTGCTTCTGTGTAAGTCCTACGTTCGTAACCGGCGAGAGTAGGGTATGTAAGCCCCTAGCTGGCTGTCAAAAAGTCTACATTCTTATCTTATTTAAATAGGTGTGTCTCACAACGGTTTGCCCGACATAAGATCACAAAAAGGAAAATTTAAGGAGCGGATTTTCAACTCCAATGATGTCAAAATTGCCCGTATCGGGCTCAAGCTTAGAGTTAGTGCCGAGGTTAGTGTTAGAAGTAGGGTTATCCTTAGGACTAGGAATGTCAGACTTGAATTACGATTTGGATTTGGGGTTGAGGTTATGGTTGCGGTTTAAAAACTTCGGCTAGGGTTAGGGTTACGTTGGAGTTTTCCTTAAATTGCTAACGGGTTAAGGGCAAGGGTTTCACGTTGCAGACATGGCCATGCTTGGCGTTAGTGTTGTGGCTAACAGCAGTTTTCGCGGGGAGGCAAAGCACCATAAACTTGAACTATAACCATTTTCCCGAATCCCTTAATGCATCCTAACGAGTCATTTCCATAAAAGCAAATGTCTTAAAACTGGTCGACATCCCGAGCATAACCCATCTAAGACTGGTAAGACTTCTGTTGACTTTACATTCCGTGATCCAGTAGCCCCGCGGTTAAGTGCACCTACATCTGACTGACAGGCCCATCCAGAGTGATTTCTGGCCAGTTGCATCCGTCGCATTTGAAGGTCAAATTTAGAAATATCGCCTTTCAAGGTTAAGTTGAATGTCCTGACGGAAAACTTGCGCTTTTTAGTCTGCAGTAGACAAAGTCGCCTGCAGAATAAAAACCCGCTGTGACTTCGAAGAGTCAGTAGAGCTTCGACATGTTTTTAGATGCAAAGTATTCTTTGGTTTGCGAAATCTTGGGGAGTGCGGAGTGGGGCGCCAAGTTGCGGGCTTGGCCGCGCCATCCACTTGCGACCTCTCTCGTCTCTGGTCATCTTGACTCTGTCTTGACACCGGGTCCGGGTGGTGGAGGAGGAGAGTGTGTGGTAGATGCTGCGCAAGTCTGCACTCATTTTAAACTTAATCGAACGTAAGTCACCGCGCTTGCTTCACCTTGCTGTGGAGCACACGGTGGAAATCGTCAGGTACGTTGGTCGAACTGCCGTATCGTAGATGTTTCAACGAAAGGCAGAGCTATGAGACATAAACCCCGGATTCTAGAGCATCCGTTGGAGGGTTTTCAATAAACATACTGTCGTTACTTGCTGACTCTGTCTTTCCTGAACAACCATGGTGCTAGAAAACCAAGTTCACACTGGGCATTCAAAGTGGACTCAGAACTCATAGAACAGCTTATCTTCTCATTTTTGAAACCGAAAGACTAACGAACCTGCAGTTGACATGGACTGAAGAGACCGTTTTGCTATACTGAAGTCCGGCCGATTCTGTCGAATCACACCGACGTCTGTCGAATTCCCCGCAATTGGAAACTCGGCTAAAATCATCCACATCCGTTACACACACCAACAGCAAATGAGACTGGGAGTCATCTGCGGGATGCTGAATATGCCGATTGGAGAAAACCCTACTTGACTAGTCACGCTACTTGGAGAGAATCGATGGACTTCAAACCTCGGGATAAGTTGGGCGGTAATCGCAACCCACTTGTGAGAGGCTCAACCAGTGCGTCGCAGTATTGGCCGTGCTAAATCCTTGCTGTTTCTTCCAGGGGTTCTAATGTGCGCTAAATTGAATGCTTTCCTAACTGGGAAGTCAGCTAAAATCCCCTGTTTGATGATTTTTACGATGTGATGTAAGATAACCAAATAGGATTTGCTCATAGGCCAGACTCAACAATCCGCCGGCAAGTGATGCGGCTAAAAGAACCAATCCATAAGCAGGTGAAGTCGACCGTCATCTACCCACTTCAATGCAGCCAAGGGGTGTGAAAATACGTTGGAGAAACCGGCCGGCGGTTGAAAACTTGAATGCATGCGTAACGGTTGTCCGCGCAAAGGTTCGTGTCAGAGTCGGAGGTGACAACCCATGCTGCGCAGACAAGACACACATTTAACTTTGAGGACACTGAGACTGTGGGACGAGGGGGTGATGACACATCAAAAGAGGTGTTAAAGCCTGGACGTCCACCGACTTCTCAGGACAGTGACGGCGTACGAAGATCGGGGCAACTAATTATCGCCGCAGTCATTGCAGACGGGGGGCGACAGGGGCCACGGTGAAACGGAGGTTGGATTCAACCCCACAGTCAGCATTACCGGCCTGCGCGTTAAGAAAATTCCACCATAACATAACAGTGGTGTACAAGACTCGCCGGTCTCTGAATATGGGTAGACTAAAACACTAACCGAAACACTGAACCTCAAATAAGCCTCTCCCAGTGGAAGCATTTTTTTGCCTCGACAAGCCACCTGGGAATCACATTTTCTCTAGAGGGCTCTTGGGCAATGTAGCGTACTACTGTAGTGGATTTGACGCCCAGTTAATAATTGCCAATAGAAGCGAAGAGACGAGTCCCAGGAAGTAGTCTTGAAGAACGAGACACGATCGCTGGGACAAAGGCTTTATTAGCCTGACATTTCGGATTCCTGTTCGAACCCATCATCAGAGACAATAGCGGACATGGGTGGTCCATGCACTAGGGGCTACGGTATTTATAAGATGCAGTCGCCAAGCTACCGCATACCTATGAAAATCCACGGCTCCGTCCTTCATCAGCGATGGTTGCAATTGGTGTGATGACTGTTTGATGGCCAAAATTTGCGTCATTAATCGCTGCAATTTCATCACGGATGTTGGATGTTGATGTTGTGGATGCTCGGTCATCAGAGCCAGCAACTCTGGAGTTGGGACCAGTGTTTATCTGTGCACTGTCCCGTGTTCGGCCATTCGCATCCAGAGCAGTCTTCAGGTTTCTTCGACGTAGTTGGTCTGTCTGCAACTGTAGCAAATCCGATAAACGACTCCAGACGTTTCTTGCCGAATGGCCAAGCACGCTGCAGCAGTGTGGAGAAATGACGCCAGCTCAAAATCTGCGGTTCATTCGACGAGATCCGGCCACACATTCAAATTCGACGAGGCCGAAATTCTCGCTAAAGGGGACAACCGCGTGAACCGTAAGTTGCTTAAGTCATGCTTCACTGGCCTCCAGTTCATTAACAAGTGCAACGCCCCTCCTCTTCTATACTCGGTGCCGAGGCTTTGTCGAGGCGGAGTAATCAGCCATGCGGAGTGCGCACAGGTGAACACTGGTCTGAACGCTAGAGTCGCTGGGTCAGATGGTCGAGCATCCACCACATTAACATCCAACATCCGTGATGAAATTGCAGCGATTAACGACGCACATGTTGGCCATCAAACAGTCATCACACCAATTGCAACGATCCCTGATGAGGAGGGGGGGAGAGCATGGATTGTCATAGGTATGCGGTAGCTTGGCGACTGTATCCTATAAATACTGCAGCCCCTTGTGCATGAACCACCCTTATCTGACATTGTCTATGATGGTGAGTTCGAGCAGGAATCCGAAGGGTCAGGTGAATAAAGCTCTTGTACCAGCGATCGTGTCTCCTCCATGAGATGCCTTTTTTCAGGCTAATTAAGTGATCATATAAATTTATACTGAGGCGGTGTGAAAGTTGTTTACTCAAAATCTATTTAACGAGTACTGTGAAGTGCTTTTTAATTAATGATCAGATTTGTAGCCTCGCATGCAAGGCATCCTCTGATTTAAAATATGTTGAAAAGTCTCATTCAGTGATTCTCAAGAGTCAACGCATACTGAAGGAGAGGGGTTTGTGGACAAAGAGGGGGGCAGGTTGATATGGGACACTTTCAGGTTTCTCCTGTTCTCATTTAGCCAGCTACAATCCTGACCACCATCTGGGCTCAGAGACCCAGAGAAGCTCACACAGCACAGATGGCCCAGAGACAGGGCTTATGAGATTGGTCATGAGTATTACATCAATCCACATTCCTTGGTACTCGCCGTTTGTCCTTCTCTGTCGCAATCGGTATTGGTCCGTTTTGTGCGTAGCTGAGTGATGGCATAATACGTCTGAAACAAAGGTATACTAGGCGACCTAATTAGACCACATGAATATTAATGTTTAATATGTTCAAAACTGAGAAGGACTATTCGTTGATAGTCATTGTGATGTCAGTGCACAGCATTTTAAAAATGGTAAAACGATTTCGACCCATTAAATCAAGGGATTTCCTGTATGCGTCATCACCGCACTTTAGGGCGCAAAGTCACACAGATTTACGAATCTGATTCTTAAAAATCAAGAAAACACTTCGTTCTCAAAAAACCTGCATGCGGCATACTTTGTTTAGTAAAACTGTCGTGAGTAGACTACTCTCCTCTCAAAGAAAAACACGTGCAGATGCGCAACCGAAGTCTAGTACAGGTATTAGCACAGAAAATGGCCCAAATATATCGTACTGCTGATTTTCACCCAAATTTATAAGCATTTTGCCCAATAAAATTGCTTAGACACACTCTCTGCGCGGGAAACGGTTATTTATCTAGATGGGCTGGGCGAGCTAACGAAATGTGCAATGGCCAAGGTGTCTGAGAATTCTCATATCGGTGCCTGTCATCAAGTTTCACAAGATGGGTCACGTACCCGGATCTGTGTAGATACGTTCTCTGATATCATAACTCGACCCAGTTCGACCTGGCAGATGGCTGGTTCTTTTGCGACCCCTGCCATCCTTTTGTAGATTTCTTACTTCGAATAACAGTTAGTCGGCGTGCCCTCATTCCCGCATTCATACTGTATCATCTTAATGCACGGACACACGTGCGATGGATAATTGATACCAACACAACTGTAGTCTTTCACTGAGGTCTTATGAGTCGCAATAATTTGCACACGAGATAAGATCTCAGCGGAAGTCAGAGGTTTGTTCAGCCGAACATAGTATCGTCCCGCTTACGTTTGGCGGGCAGCCGGACGGGTACACAGACCCATGCCTGGAGGTTTCACCTTAACACATACACACAGCCCGATAAATAGTTCGAATCCTCAACACGACGAGAAGATTTGCGATGCACGTGATCATTTCAGAGACGCACTGTTTCAGATTGGTTTAACCGGTCAAGTGTTTATGCGAGTGAACACAGTTTTTTCAGTATAATGCAGTGAAACGCAGGAGCCGTAGTTCTGACGCAAGTAACTGGAAGTGAAATTATTTGGGTAATTTACGTCATGGCTGACGTCTTTAACCGATCCACCGTCGTGTAAAAAGGCACTAATCTGACTGTCGCGGAAAATGTAGTGACAAGGAGAAAGTGACTTTATGCACACGTTAGATCTTGAAAACATACAAAGACGGAAAGGGCTGTATGGGTTATTTCGAGAACGCGAAGATTTCTATGTCACATATGTTCTCCGACAAGGGGTCACGCGATAGTTGCGCTGGATCAACAAGCAAACCAGATCAGAGCACGGCAGACGTTATTAAGGATACTTACCTATAAAAGTACTACATATGGGGGACATGGTGGCACGCCTATGTGCCGGCCCATACCGCGACAGGTACTTACGCACAATACCATCCCCGGTCTCTTTCACCTCGTCATAGCACGGGGTTTAGGTGGGTGAGCTAGGTAATGTGCGGTAGGTTTAGTGCAAGTCCAATATCAATAAAATGCACAGTTCGCAGTTCCTACGCGCACCGTACCATGGGAAACACGGTGAACATCCTTGGAACCAACGGTCGGACAGACATACCACACATGTTCAATGGTTGTTCAAGTGAGCAACAGTATGAAGTCATAGTGAACTGCGGGTTGCTCAAAAACAAATTCGACAGTGTCCTATATGTATTCCAGTGGCGTCATAAATTGAGACACCGTTTACCAGTAGTAGTAGTAGTCGTCGTCGTAGTAGTAGTAGTAGTAGTAGTAGTCGTCGTAGTAGTAGTAGTAGTAGTAGTAGTAGTAGTAGTAGTAGTAGTAGTAGTAGTAGTAGTAGTAGTAGTAGTAGTAGTAGTAGTAGTAGTAGTAGTAGTAGTAGTAGTAGTAGTAGTAGTAGTAGTAGTAGTAGTAGTAGTAGTAGTAGTAGTAGTAGTTAAACAGAAATAGCCCCACGAAATTTAAGAAATGGAGCTCAGTCGAAAATAACCGACAACTATCTCAGAAGTTCATAACAAGAGTAGCAACATCTAGTAGCTTTTGCTTTTTGTCATTTAGCATAACACAAACTTTTTTGGCCTTGCACACAGCTACCGGCCCAACTATGAACCGGGAAACTTTGCTGGTTGTTCAAGTCTATCGGAATTAAGCTATAAAGCACAAGAAAGCTGCACTTAGCGGCTAACCAAAGTTTAAAATTGACGAAAACCTCCAAACCCTTTTTCGTAATTGTGACCCGTGCTTGTGGTTTGCTGTGAACCTCTGAAAACAGCACTGGCCGCGTGATTGGAATCCATGGAGCTCTGAAGGTGAGTTTACATGAGCTGTGCAGGTCCTCTTTACAACAAGATGTTCCTCCTTGGGGTTAGTGTATGGTGAAAATGATTGGAGGTTCTTGACGTCCAGTAATTACGGTGGGAAACACGGAGAGAAGGACTAAGGAGTTGTCTTTGACTTACGGAATTTTGGCAATGGAAACCAGTTCACCTCACCTCTATTTCAGTAGATGGATTAGCGTTGAGGTATCAAACATGGCGTCGCCCTTCCTCGGAAAGGGGTTCAGGCAACAATGGGTCCGTGCTGTCAAGTGTGTGAGAATCGAGTCATTCTCCTGTACGAAACCCCGTACGCGTGGATTTTGCAGAGTTCATGAGGTCCGGCAAACCAACTGAGGACTATAATGACTGCCTTAGGCGGTAGGCAGGACGTACACAGGAGCAGTATGCGTTACTGCGTCTGGC
>CACRXP010001445.1:0-54219 GCA_902702965.1 Spirometra erinaceieuropaei | reverse complement strand
GGGCGTTGACGACAGTGGACACACAGCACTCATCGGCGAACATGTCAACGACTTGCATACTGTTCGAATGGAAAGATCATAAAAATACTCTGTTAAATTATGTCGAGTTATTTAAGCAGCACGGTGGTGGGGACCGTGCACATCCAAATTCGAACAAGTTCATAGTGCAAAGCAGAGCTCAGTGTTACGAGGCGTAAACTCCGTAGCATGGAACTGCCGGCAAGGACAATGCCACATGCTCAGGGGTTATTCTTCGAGGAAGATACTGCCGTCATCCATTAGATCTCTCAATGTCGGACCGATATGTGAAATCTATTTGAGAAGAGTCTGTTCACTTCTGGCTCCTGATTTAAAGCTATAAACTTGAGGCTATGTAGCCAGATTTAAAATGCGCACCTAGATCGAGAAACAATTATTAGGTGTCAACTAAGTGCTCATTAAATAGCCTATCGTTGCGTTTTTTAGAACCCAATTCACAATTTTGACAAATTCGGAGGCGTCGGCGATATTCGCATAATGCAGTAAGTTTAATCCACTTGTTAAAGACTCTTCTATCCCTGCAGAGTCTTACCAGCTTGAGTATTCTGAAGCCTTTCCGCTCCTCCTCTGGGATGCAATCTCGCTGTGACCTTCGTTGATCTTTGAAACTGCAAAGTTCGAAAAATTTATTTAAAAGTCAAGTTGGCTAACACGTGTTTTCGGTAATTCTTCGTCAGGCCAATAAAATTACATGAAGGAGTGAAAATATATAAAGACTCGCTTAGCCCTCTCCCCCAGCTCTAAGGACAAAATCCCGCCGACCTCGTCATGCGGGCGGCGTGGGGAAGATGAGTGGTAATGACTTAATTACCCTTGAGATACCTGTAAACACTGTTAATTTTGTACATTTTTTTACTTCTCCACGTTATTTTATTGGTCTGACGAAGAATTAGCCAACTCCACTTTTCAAGTGTAACATGGGAATTTTTGCGGAACTTAGACAATCCAAAGACCTCTCAGTGTTAAAGGAAGTCAATGGATTCCTCAAGTTTAACATCAGACTTGCGGAGGCACATGTGACGAGCAAATTCTTATCAGGGTGTATTGAACGGGGTGAATATCCCAAATACTACTGGAAAAAATTATTTAAATCCACTACAAACACCGACTGAAAATGAGCCTAACAGTAATCTGTATAAATCTACATTGACGAGCGAGGAAAGACTAATTTAGCAGACAACCTTGTGATTTCAAACGTTAGGGTAGATTATGCGGATAATTTAAAACCACTTGTGGGAGGCCGAACACCCACAGTCAGTGCATTGCGCTTCACTAGGGAGATCTTTGGCCGTACTACCGACTGTTTTTTCAGGGATTCAAGTGTATTTGAAACCGCAGATGTTTCCCAACTAATTATTCATCCAACATCACCTGCTTGACGATTCTAACAATGCAGAATTCCCGCCAAAGAAGCAAGTATTGGTATGGTGAAATAAACTTTCTCAGTGCAGTAAACTTGCCGGTTTTTTCATTGCCTAATGAGGTAACAACCCACGACAAATTATGCCAAAATCGGAAGAAACAGAAACTCTGGTACATGCAGAGGAGACAGGAATTTCGTCAAGCCTTCCCAATGGGCACAGTTTCCTGACTTTATGTGTTCCACAGTTTCTTACGTGCATTCTGTAGAAACAACCATTTCCTATTCATAAGGTTTTATTTAGACGAAAATGATGTTCTAAAATTCGCGTTAGAATGGCATATTTGTAAAAGAAGGGGTCGCTCCGTTGTCTCCTTGAGAATATCATTCAGTCGAGCATATCTGCATCTACGGACTTATTTTATAAATTGGAGTGGGTCGAAAGTTAAGCTTTTCACGTGAAATTAACTATAAGGTATGCTCCGTAAGTGTCAAACATTTGACCAAAGTACATGAAGTGACCTACTATCCTCTGGCTAATTTATTTTGTTCCCTGCGAGTAACGGATTTGGCTATGATGCAGTTTCCCATAAAATGGCTGAGCAAATAAGATTTTTGTTGTCCTTTGCGTAAGCTGTTATTAAATTCATACAGAGGTCAAGAGAATTGCAAAGCCAGACATTGCTTAGGTCGTGATTCTTTCCGAGGGTAACGTACTGAGCCGCCTAGGAACCAATTACGGTGTATACACGTTGCACCATCATAATGTGCCTACTTATTTTGGTTGAGTAGCTTGATATTATTTCTTTGGTTCAGTCAGTCGCGATCTGCTGGGCTCCGTGAAATCTTCCACATCAGTGTCAGGGGTACTAATAGTCCTTAGCGAGTATTCCACTTTTTGTTCAAATGTCGCTTGAGAATAGCAGCTGCTCTTTGGCGTTTCCATCACTACTTCCACCCTCATTCCAACTCTGCGTTGACCTGCCGGCCTGGCGCAGGCATGTCTACTGGTGGTCCTATGACAGTACGAAAAGGCGGATGCCCTGGGTAGATCCGTCCTCATCCTACCGGAGTCTGACTTCTCCTACTTACTCCAATGAGTACTGTCCCACCTGACGTTCTAAGACGATTGTCATTTTCATACAGTCACCCACAATTTATCACTGGTAACCTTATGTCGTCGTCTAACTTAATTCAGTTTTGTTAGACCACTGCTTGTTGCAGCTTACTCATCGCCTTCAGTGACTGGAAGTGTTTCCTTCCTTTTCAGTCTCATATAGTCTCGCATTCCTATGTAGGAAGCCATTACTCAGTTTCAGCCGACAGTTTACAATTTATAGAAACGAAACCAAGACCGCAGCACGTTCGAAATAATACTGCAGAGGGTTAGCTGTTCAAACACCCATAAAGAACTGTTCGTTTAATCAGCTTGGGCGGACGCAGGCAGAGGGATTACATCTCAGATAGAACGGAGCTCTTATTCATCATCCTGATGAAGTTTGTGAATGGGGTTTACAGCATCGGTATGATACCAATGTCCTATACATACTCGTACCCGACCTACATTCAGTCAAGAGCCAGTGCACCGAGGACGAGGAAGCGGAAACCTATGCGATAGACCATACCTGCAAACCTGGACTGACAGAGATGGAAAGATCAGGACGGCCAGACAAGGAGGAAGGCGCAAGGCGGGCGTCGGGGGACAGGCATAAACACCAGCACATACGTGGTAAATAAATAGACCCCAGAGTCCTATCTTCGTTGTCATCCCGCCAACCCTCCGCCATTGCGCCGTTTGCTACTCCAACGCTACGATGTCATTAAATTGCCGTCAGATGCAAAGTCAGGGTGGATAACTATTGACCTGGAATTCGCTAGCAACGTAGGAACAAAAATGTCCTCTACATTTTGAAATTGTGAACATTAAGACGTGATGTGTGTATTGGGTAACCCAGGACAACATGAGCATTAACCAGACTAAGCATGTAAATAAAACGGAATATTTACTTTTTACACGTTACCATCCCCTAGTGTCCTCTAGATAATAGGTTTGGTGTTGTTGTGAAGTAGAGATTCCATAAAGCATCCAATATCTTAGGCATCTTTCCTGATTTATTGTCTAACGACTTTCCGGAAACCTTTATAACACGAACGAATTCGTAAACTGTTACCTTTCTTGTGTCTCCAAATGCGTCAATTTGCCTACAAGTTGACATTTTGGCCAGCGCACCTCACCCGTAGGTGTCCAGGTGCTGGGGGGGGGGGTCGAATTTCCGTCGAAGATACCTCGATTAATTATTCTAAATGTCCCCTGCTCTTTTAGTGAAGGCGGCTTTTTGTGAGGTGTAAGGGCTTGGCAGAGCTGGAAACAGCGGATTCGAAAACGAAACTGTCGCACATCTTCAGTAACACATTTATGCCGTTGCCTGAAAATAGTCGGGCTTGCTATCTAGTTGGCGTGACAGCCTATCTACGATGGGCGGCAGTCAATTTCATGAACTGCTGATTTCGAAGGTTCACTTACCTGGATTTGATCTGGTCGAAGTGTAACCGTTATATCTGCAGAATCTGTTTAAACTTTCGCGGTCCGATTGCCGCAGTTGTTCAATCCAACTGAAAGCGTGCTGGCGTTGTTGGCAAAGGGCGCAGCTGACTATTACGAATGGAAGAATGATACACTGTTGGCAGATGTTGTTTTGAAAGAAGAATGGATGCGGCGAGGAAGAAAAAATGGCCGCTCTTATTCACAACTGACCAGTAGTTCAGCACAGTGCTTTGGGGAATGGACCGCGCACAATAGCAGGTGTACCCCCACGGCATGTTAACTAAAATCCTGAACTGTACTTTTAATTGGAAAGGATTATTTGAGTGGGACTGTAAGGTTGATATGCATGCAGCAACTAAACTGTATGCTCCTTGTCAACGTGATTAAGCTTATTGTTATACTCTGTTAGTGAGTCGGGCTCAGAGAATAGTTAAATGACTTTTGTCGCTTGGCGCAACCAAATAAGAAGTGTTGATTTAAGCTGCAGGAGAAGGATCACGCTAGCTCTCACTAACGGAGTATTTTCAACACCTTCTTACTGGAACAGAATCTCACTATTTTATCCACAGGAACTGGTGTTCCAGATAATCTTTTATTGGATTTGCGATTGTGGCACCAGACTGATGTGTGACTGGGATGTGAGATGACGTTCGAAGCAAGTTCGTATTCAGTCTGTACTGCCGACAGTTGTTTTCTAGTGATGAAGAAAGGATTCGTCCGGGGCTCACCGAGAAAGAAAATGGTGACACAGTGAGGGCAGGTGGCGAGGGTTGTTTTAGTGTTTGTAAAGTCTTTTCATGCGGGATGTGGATCTTTCATTCTAAAATTACAGGCACGCCGGAGTTGTTTAATAAAACAAAATTAAGACTTGGACGGATACTAATAGCAAGGTCACATCGACAAGGATTGTGAGTTGGCATGCGAGATCTCGGTCTTATGCGGCTGTCGCTCCGCATCAATCATCGTAGTTCAGTTGGCTTTGGAAATAATCGATCTGGTTTTTACTGTTGTTCATCGTGCCTACTGGTTTTACGGAACTTATTTTCATATCTCATTTTTGACTATATAGACACTTAAGGGAATTTCCGGTCGATTCGCATTGCGTTTATCAGCCATTAGCACCAAGCGGCTGTTCTGTTGTTCTTATGTCTGCGTCAGGAGGTCTCCACTGCTTGACAGTTCAGTCGGCTTACGAATCTGGGGTCAAGAGTACGTTCATATCACCTCTCACTCAGCATTCCTCAATAATTGTTCGTGTGGAGGAGGTCTTGTGTTATCGCTTGGTTCGGGTATATTTCGCAAATAAATAAATAATTCGATTGAAAGACGCTTGAAGGTTCTATCATAACAAGTAAATATAAGTTTTCAAGCAAATTTTAAAACAAGTAGACGAATTATGTTTTTTGGTTGTAGAATGAATAGGCACATATAAAAATGGTCAGCGGGCAGTGAAAAACTCTTTATGAAAAAAACTAGATGCGTATGAATTGTTTAACTTTTAAGAAGTAGAGCTGCCGCACATGAAAGGGAAAATATTTCAGTCAAACGGGACCGGCCCGCATATGGTATTTTATAATGGATTAGAAATATAAATCTTCAAGTCAGAGCTTCCTAAAACGAATGAGGTTATCCGCCTCTACGCAGCAAGGTAAATAAACATAAACGCGATCGGACACAGTCCGCTTAGAGTCCAGACGAGTATGGGACATTAACCGCTAGGTCCGTCACCAAAGCATTCTTAGTTTCATGCCCAGAAGGTTTTTGAAGCGACGTTACACTGGGTGACTGCCTGCCTACGGTCGAGTAGGCTTTAGAGATTTGGACGAAAACTTCGTCGACCACTTTGGTGGTCCCTGTGGTGGATTTTTTAGGCCAAATGGATTTGTCTAGTGTTGTCAGCCGATTTCAGTCGGTGACTACTGTGGATTCAATATATTCGACCGTCCCCTTCAGCACCCGAACGATAAGTGCCTCTGGCGTTTTTATGAAGCACTCGGATTTAAATAGGTTCAGAAGCTGGAACATGTCTCCTTTACTTTTGCTGTTTAAAGCAATCGTTGGTAAAGAGATAATCTATTTTAACTCAGCGGTTTTCGGTATGGCTTACGTATGATGCATGTTGAATAATCTCCCGGTAGTGAGATAATTTATGTCCATAACTGGTTAATTCCCATAATAGCTACCCATTAAATCTACGGAGAAAACGAGATGGAAGTAAGTTTTGGTGAGGACAGATACCTGTTTTAGCTGCTTCTGTCACTACAGAGACTTACCTTAATGCCCTATTTCAGTCACATGATCCATTATGCCGTCATGAATTCCCGTGACTATTAGAGTAAAAGTTTTGAGACGTCTAAACTTCCCATCTACTTTCGAGGCACCACCTCTGTCCAAGGTTCCAGCAGCCTTGTTGGTTTCTACTTCAACGGCACAGAGACTGTTCGTTTTCTCCTTATGTCCCTCCCACAGACGATAGTTATAATTATTGCATCTAATGCCAGTTTACAGGAGTTGTCAAAGGAGGATAAAACTCGTATCGGACCAACAATGAAAAAACCCTTGGACTAAATATAGGGGATGGTGTCTTTGAATAGTTTGAGTGGTTCAGGAGAAAAAAACTGGTGCCCATGAAATGGCGCCAGTCCAGAAAGGAATGGTTTACACTGCAGCGGATATTTTCGGTCTTCATTCCTTTTCATGAAATTTGGACTGAACAAAACAGATTGCACGGGAGAACTGTCGCTCACTGTCCGCTGAAGAAACTGTACGTATTGTTGCGGGTCGTAGAGTCAGTACCATTTCTTACGGGATAAGACCAAACAGGGAAATCAACGACAACAAACTCCGTCACTACAGAAGATTAATTCGGCAAATTCAGAACTCAAAAATCGTAGGAGTTTTTCTAAATGCAAAGATAATGAAAATCCACTTAAACAAAGAACGATTTTGCGGAGTTTTCACATCCCTTAGGAACTTGTTCCAAATTGTGATTATGTTCAAAGAGAAGAACTGACGATACTTAACGGTACGTGCCATAGGAGGAAATAAAAAGGCCTCGCGTTGACTGTCGCGCTAAAGTTGGGGAAGGCGCTTAAAAGTATTAAGTGGACTAGAAATGCGACTGTTTAAAAGTTAAACCAGCAAAAATGGTCCCTTTTATAATACATCAAACCACAACAGATCAAGGCCTGTAAGCCCGCAATGTTCTTTGCAATTCAAATTCGAGCGCTCCGAGGTTAAAACTATTTTGGTAAAGAAACGTTGGACAAATTCTATTTCCTTCCTCTCAGCAGCACGCATGAGGCTGAATAAAAATGAACATTATGCCAGGCCAGGAGCAGATGAGACTAGTTGGCCGCTTCCGGCGCCAATCTCCATTTCAAAAGTGAGTTCATGGCTTCCTCGCCAACGGCAAATGGGGGTATAGTTGTGTTGCTAAGATCCCTAGCCTAAGTCCACCGGACCTGCCTTTTTCACCGTTGTGGTCGTTCTCTTGTAATTGAGTAGCGCGCAGTTCGGATGATTCAAGAAGCATGATGAACTTTATCGCATTTCGTTTCGCGTACAAATAGATTTCATTTGTCTGAGTAATTAATTATTTAGGTTCCAATTCGCTCGCTCTGTGTTTCGTCGGTGAAAGCATTTGAAGAATGCGACTTCGTTTCGGGCTGCAGTGATTATGCAAACCATGACTTATTTTCTTGAATGGTAGTCCATGAGTTTTGGCGTCTTCGCAATCGAACCAGTCACGAGGTGATTGATGGGAAGCTCCGTTAACTTCAATGTCAGTAGCGTGAGTGAATTTCCACAATATCTGAAATTTATACTTCACACTTTCGTCTGTGACTACATGAAGGCCGTGCTGGTAAATTCCTTTTTAGTTGGAGTCCAAATTTATTCCAGAGCCGCAGTGTTCAGCTGGGACTGCGATCTTTCCACTTAGGCTGCTGACACAGTTTTCAGACGAAAAGGCGTATGTCAGTATAGCATTCGGCCATACGCTATGATTTTTTATCGGCATCCTACGCAAATCACGCCTTCTGGTAAAAAAAATAGTGCAGAAGTCGCCGTCGATTAAAGCAAATGAGCACTAAGTTGGTCTTTCTGTAACAAAAAGTTCAAAAAATAACATTGGTGATGGGAAGCTCGTGGCGCCCAGACGTTCATTCGCTAATAGTGTGGTTTGCACATACTTTAGCTTCGAAGTCAATGAGGGTGATCATTAATTCGCTTTCAGTGCAGACTTGACGAGGACATGTAGGTGTTTGAAGGCCTTTTTAATTGAGTGCAATTTGGTTGCAATGGGATAATCACAGCAGTCCACAGTGATAGCAAATTCCTTTAACCGATTCGGAAACACGTTAGTGATAATTTGGCTAACGGATCCGTAGCAGAGAGAAGCCATCGTCCTGTTGAGAACAGTTCCTCTGATGTAGACGAATTCCGCGTGAAGTCGCACTTTACTGTCGCAGCATATCCAAAAACAAAAAGCTTGCATCGACCACAATTAACTGTCTTTGTTCTCACTGAATGCTTCTGTAAAAGGCAAATGGGGTGGAAATAGGGATGCTGCTTCGTACTAAGTTTGACTTCACAATCCACTATCGGCTGTTGGACGGCGTAACTGCCAACATTTTCGGGACATCCTATTTAACCCACTTACATGAGGGAGTGGGTAGTCAATCCCAAATGGGACCGTCGAGTCACGGTATGTGGTTATTTAGTTGCCCTGTGGTCTCAACTTTGAACTAATGGGGAATCAAACCGCATTGTTAGGCATCGAACACAGAATTGTTGTTTCCTTCCTGACAGGGTTTTTACAGTCGCAAAATCTGCAGTTGGAGAGCGTACAGTTAATCTTAGCTTAACATAAAGGACGCTAACGCTGCGACAAGATCAGCCGTTTTTCCTCATCCAGTATAGTTTGGTGTCGGGAAACGTTAGGGTGACGAGGAATAACGTTTACGCGATGACGCGTTATGGCGAAAGAATGTTGTGACTGGCATGCTTGTGCCGGTCCCAGCACGAACAGGCTTTGGGAAAGGAATGTCTAATGTCCAATTGATTTTAAAGTACACCATTTGAAGCTATTTTTGGCTAATCCCCAACTCCAAAAAGGTTAATTAACGCGTCTTTTGACAAGATTTCAAGCAGTGACTTTTAACTCCATACCATAGCTGCCACGCAAAAGCAATTGCCCATAGGTATGTTTATAGCGCTGAGTCAGCAGCAGATTGAACCTATTCTTCTTCTCTTCCCCATTGGATTAGGATATCATATCAGACTCAAGACTATTGGAGAAGAGGCCAGGTACAGTTTGTGACCTGAGAAGAAACCATTGTCTAGGCCTACATGATATGCGCTGTTCCCCACACGCACACCAGTCAGATGTAATATAAAAGCAATCAGCTCTTTCATCGAAGGGTGCCTCCATAAAGACCAAAGAACGTTGAAGTCATTGCAAACGATCCCCAAATCCTCAAGACGATCAAGTCATTCCAACAGATGGCACATTCGCTAGCCAAAATTTGTGGCACGTTGTGTTCCGGTAGCAATCTCCAGACAAATTAACGACGTAAGTGAGATCAGGCGTACTATTTAGCTTGGAGTCGGGTGTTTCTCCGGAGTATGTCACACACTTGTTTGGATCCATCTCGGTCTAACCCAAGGACGATTACTGCCTTAACCTCGAATTTACGTCTCATTGGGTAATTGCTTTTAAAATAATGTGTGCTTGTGTGGCCACTGTCAGTGTAGACTGCCAGTCAGTCATTGTATTTGAGGGTAATAAGCTTGCGCCTTTGAATTCCCTATTTGCACATAAAAATCGAAAAAATATGCAAAAAAATTGAAGAAATAGTAGACTTAGGTGAAGTTAGACATCGATTCACATAGGTCACTGATTCTATGTTTAAAGAGTCAAATAGTCCGCTTGTTACCGACATTTAAATTACTCCACAGATTGAGACATAACAATCGACTCGGGCAGGTTATTCCGCGGTCCTACGTTGCGCTTGGAGAAAAGCACTTTCTCACATTCTATCTACCTTAGAGCACACGTAGTTTGGAGGGATCTCCCGAATTTTAGTTGCACTGGCAAGTTGGAAAAAGACGTCGTACTGGAGAACGCAGTCAGTATAGAATAGAAAAGGTTTGTTGTAGCGCCCCTTGGGCACTTTCAGTCCCCTTTGAACTCAGGAAAAAAACCTAAAACAAACTCGTCAATTTCACCTGCACTTTGACTTCATTTGCTTCGGGTGTCTGGTTAGCCAAAAGAGCGCGAATTGAGAGTTTGTTTTAAGTTTAAAAAAACCTCAGTTCTAAGGGAAAATAATAACAAAATTATCAAAAAATAACGATATGTACAATATAAAAATTGAAGTTTGCAGTTTGGTAGTTTTCGGGGGCATGAATAATATGGCCTTCATGGCAATTGAAGAACTTTGATATCGGCCTGACCTTGAAATTATTTTCCTGTTGGGTAAATTTCGGTGTGCTCTAGTTGCTGGTTGTCAGTCTATCTCGCCAGCTGTAAGGGGGCGGTCGCACAGTTCCTACGTATTTTTCAGGAGGCTTACCATCGTTGTCTGGACTAATAGCTGGAAAAGATGAATATATTTCAGGAGTAAGAAGCATTCAATGGTAAGTCACAATCAAAACTGTCAAAATACTATTGAATCATGTATCATATTGTTCTTGTTAATGTGAAATTATAGGAGTAGTGGTTGACTGATTACTATGACATAATATAGTTCTATATGTGTTTAATATGGCTTTAATATAGACATACGCACGACTCATATGCAGGGTTTTTTCGAAGGGTATATTTTTATTAGCTTTATAAGGGATATTTAGTGTCAGGTGACATAGCTGATGAAAACGAGAAAGGGAGGAAAATAGAAGAATATCATTATCTGTTCTATGTTTATCAATGATGATATCTTTTATAAATTTGATTATTCTTAGTGCTATGTGCCGGTATTTTTCAATCGGCTGGCATCATCAGCGCCCTTATGGACCCAATTCAATATCAAAGAACTGTCTTGAAAATGTCCTATCTTATTCAAAAATAAATGTGTATTGTTATTTGAAAGGAATTTCTTAGTTTTTATTTTAAATTCGATTAGGGTTCGACTTTTCCGAATAGAACCTGGACGAGAATTCCAGATAGTCCCATATCTTATGGTGTAGAAATTTGACCGTTGGGACTTTGTGAATTTGGGAATCCTTATAATATTCTCGCTATTTCTGGTGTTCCTAGGGGCGTTTTGGTTGGTAAGTAAATTCATTTTGAGAATATCTTGATCGAGGGTGACCTTGAATAGGAAGTTTAGACCATTTTGAAGTCTTCTGATCCAGAGTGGTTGAAGACCGTATTTATGATATAGTTCTAAGTATGAATCCTGGATGCCATCACTTCTAGACAAAGATCTAGTAAAACGTCTCTGAATGCCTTCTTGTTTCTTTCGGCCGTCTGAGGGCATTATGCCGAAGAAAATTGAACAGTTATCTAGGGGAGGCAAAACATACATTTTGAACAGTTGTATTCTTAGTGCATTTAAGGTGAAATTTTTACATATGAATCCACACAGACGAGTGGCTTTCGGTGATAATTGTTGGACGTGGGGAGATAAATCAAGGGTATTTGTATAGCTGAGACCTAAATCTTTTACCGATTGGGCCTCTGTTATTTCATTATCCTCGAAAATTATGGGGGGAAGTTTTTGTGGGCCAAATATCAGGAGATGGCATTTTTCGGGTGAAAAGGGCATCTGCCACTGACTACTCCATTCGCTGAGTTTTCTGAGATCAGTTTCAATTGTTCTATGAATATTGGCTACTGGATTCCCGTTATATGCATATGCAATTTTAAGGTCGTCCGCATATAAAAACGTCTTAGCTGAGACAGATATGGACGATAAGTCGTGAATATATATAAGAAATAGAAGGGGGCCTAGGATAGTGCCTTGAAGTACTCCACTGGTAATAGGGGATGGTTCTGAGACGACGTTTCGAATTTGCACCACCTGGTATCGGTTTTGAAGATAGGATTTAAGAAAATCGAGAAGGGGTGGCCTAATTCCATGACTTTTTAGCTTTATCAGTAGTCTTTTATGGGGGACTTTGTCAAAGGCCTTTCTTAGATCGAAGTATATTGAAGCTACTGTGTTTCCATCATCTCTATTGATGGAAACGAATTCAAAAAAAGTAAGGTGGCAGGACTGACATGACTTTTTGGGCAAAAATGCATGTTGAGAGGAGTGAATGAGGTTGGCGTTCATGAGATGGCCTAGCAATTGATTATATACTATTTTCTCGAGGAATTTAGCTATAGCTGGTGTTCGGTGAACACCACGATAGTTTTGGGTATGAGATCGGTTGCCGCTTTTAAATATGGGCGCAATGGTCGACTATTTCCACATGTTCGGAAAAATTGCATTTGACTGGAGTAGGGTGAATAGCTTGGATAGGAGTATTGGAGCATATGTCATATGCTTCACAATACATGGTGGGATTTTGTCTGTCCCATAGGATTTGGTGTTTGATAGTTGTTTGATGGCTACTTTAACAGTTTATTCACTAAAATGGATCTCACTAAGGATGCGTCCAGTCACCTCGGTCGGTTGGGGGATGGTTCCCTCTTCCACTGTGTAGTTAACTGAGAAGTATCTGTTGAATAAGTTTACTATTTGTTTATTATTGGTTATACCTTGCCCTAATTCATTAATAATAGTTCGTGGCCCTGACTGTCGATGATTACTCATTAGTTTCTGAAACATCTGAGCTGTTCGTTCGGGGGATTCTAGTGCCCGATGTTCTGCTTCTATGGTCTTTTGTGTTTCTATTTTCGTGACTAGGTCGTGAATTTCCCTAATTCGTCGAAGTGTGGAAAAATAACTCACAGAGGGGTCGCGTAGCTGTTTTTGTAACTTTTTTAGTTTAGTTGAAAGGAAGTTCGGGATTGGTGATTTCTTATACGGGAGTCTTCCGTCTATCAAGGTATCTCGAATTACAAATAGGACAGAGTATAATAGGTTAACTGCTTCCATAGGGGATGTTGAAAGAAGATATGGGCTCCAGTCCAATGATCTTCTATAGTTGTTCATGGAGTCCTCGTCAAGTTTTTTGGGTTTAGGCGGGTGTTGCTAAAATGGGGTGCTAGTTTTGCGTTTAAGGAGAGTGTTGATATTATTGCTTTGTGGTCACTTTCAAAGGTCGCACAGTCGTAGTGCATATAGAGGTTCGTTAACTACGTGGTAATTGTACCTAAATGGAGTTTCAGTTGGGAAGGTGTAAAAGCCAAAGTAATTTGAAGGGTTGTCATTAGGTGGTAAGGAGTTTGCAACGCTAGAGTGATTTGGCTTATTCCTATGCCATGCAGGTGGATTTTGGGGAGTCGAGATGCCGTTATAGAATCTTGTTTGTTTTTGGTTAGAATTTGGTGGGCTTCTATTTGTTATTTCAACATACCTAGGGCGTTTTGGTTGTGTTGATGTGCTTAGTAAGGCCTTTTGGTTTATGTGTCTTGTTTGGTAGTCGTTTCCTAGTACTGACTGATCGGTCTTGGGGGATGTAGTAAAACTTAAACTGATATCTAAGGGTGTCGCATGACTCGGTCCTGGAACTGCATCATCGTTCTGTTCTGGTTGAACGTTGTTATTTTGTTGTGCCTTCCTCGTTTGTTTCTGACCAGCAGTCCTAACTGCTTTTGCAGTTGCGCGTTTTTCATCATGAGAACTAGAGTCAGACGTACTTGCTGGAGGTCCTTCTGCGGGGGCTGTGGGTTTATCATTTGGT
This sequence comes from Spirometra erinaceieuropaei, assembly GCA_902702965.1. Classification (NCBI taxonomy): domain Eukaryota; kingdom Metazoa; phylum Platyhelminthes; class Cestoda; order Diphyllobothriidea; family Diphyllobothriidae; genus Spirometra; species Spirometra erinaceieuropaei. The sequence goes on along the minus strand of CACRXP010001445.1, from coordinate 40,477 downwards.
TTACGCTGACCTGTGTATTTCTTTTTATTAGTTCTTGAAGTAGAAGTAGTGGCTAAAGGTTCAGTTGAGGGACCGGAGTGCTGATTATCGTATTTGTAGCTGGTGTCTTTTTCCCGAAGTTTAGGTCTTTGCATAGGTGTCAAACCTGGACCTATAAAGGAGTTTAGGTTCCGCAGATTTCTGTTTAATTCGGGATTTTGTAGGACAATCTCAGCTTCCGCCTGTGAGTAGAATGTTACTAAGACGGGTTTTTTTGCTTCTGGAGTGAAGTCTTTTAGTGTTAGCTACTCTGATATTTAAGCCACACGAATGCATAAAATGTTGAATTGATGGTGTCGAATAAACGGTGTGGGGTATATTACGGATAATTAAATTGAGCCTGCGTTTCGATCTATCCGCGAATTCTGACGAAACTAAGTGTATAATCGATTCAATTTGTGGTAGGCTCGTTAGGTTGTTCGTGAGTCTATTTGAGTCTGTTAGTGAATCGAGAATCGTAAAAATATTTTCATGTTTCTCGATGAACTTTTGTAAACGGACGATGGCCGAAAGATCTACTTTGTCGACAGTAAACCTAACATCAGTCATGGTTAAATGCAGAGAGTGTAATGGATTTATGTGTTATTTTCGACAGCTTATAAAAATCGACGCAGAAATATGTCAAATATTTCAGTTATAAATGAATTTAAACTTATCTTGTGTCTAAGGATTTTGAACGGTTGTGCACAAACGGGCTGCGGGGCCTAAAATAGAATTGCTTTGTCCGCTTAACGAGAACATGATCTGCGAGAAAACGGCAGCTGGACTAGTCATATGTGGGCGCCACAACAACCGCAGAAGCCGATCACAGTGGGATTTGCCTGTTAGTCGCAATAAACACCTCATATTAGTAGATTTAATTGAAAGTTCTTGTATACCAAACTGAGCATTGTAATTGCCTAATAGCAAACGAATTCGCCGCCCGCCAGCGTATTCGCTAGGGGTAATTAAGCTTCAGCGAGGTACGTGACTTAATTGGTTGTTAGGTCGGCTGCGCCGGGGTCGCGAAGGAAGCAAACGGCCGTGTGCGCTTGCACTGGCTTGTCGACTACCTCCGGTGCGCGAAAGTACCCATGCTCTACCCGGCGCCACATCTTCTGTCTTGCGTGGTAGTGCGTACACCGTTTCTGCCTCGACGCTCTCACTGCCTACGTGACCCCTTTTTGCCTAACTGGTTTTGTTGACTGTTAGTGAAATGTAGGTTGTATTGTGCTAGCAGTCGAAATCACCGACGTCATGCACGTAGGGAAACGAAAAAAGTAATACGAAGAATCAGTAAAAAGGTGAGGAAATGTCGTCTTCGCCAGACATGTTCATTGACAATTCTGATTTCGCGACCTCTTACGACTTCGAACGTCCGTCTACGTTCGAGTCTCCTCATGTCTCTACGTAAGAAGAAGATCGGCAATTTCAAACGTACGGGAAAAGGAATCAGACGCATATGACACGTTGCGAAAGTCAGCATTTCGCTTACAAACGCCATACTTCCATCTGAACGACCTTCCGCAGATTGCGAGACCAGTTTGCCGGATCTCCCCACCGATGAACGAACACTGTTGGTCGCAGCAACCTTCTCTGCACACGTCATGTCAACGGGCTGTGGCGACCATGCTCATTTGGGTCTTGTAAGCCAGCTGAACGGCGAGTAGCAAAAAGTTGAATTTGGTTGTTTTTTTTCTGGAAGCGTAACTATAATGAGTCCGGTTAACGATTATGGAGCCATAAATCCCACATAAGTAGACTAAATAAACTGCATAACAGTACTCTGTCCTGTCGTTCAGATCGACTGCAAAGCATTTCCCAATCAACAGATAACCATGCACGGTCCGCGTTGAACTGTTGTAAAGACAGAAATACGGCGTCATGCAGGACGATCGCGCAGTCGTGGGTATCCAAATAAAGGGAGATAAGCGATCTTATTACCATATCCGAGCAATTCTTGGTTTGATTTTGCTTGCAAGATAGTGAACTCGATATGCATGATTGTCGCGATAGAGGAAATAAAGTCACGTACCATATCTTGACAAAAAATATACCTCTCGTAACTTGAACACTCAAGCAACTTGAATAATTGATCAATATAAACACAGACTTTACGCTGGCAGCTTTTTTGACTTCTTTGGGTCGTCCTGGCGAAATGCATCTTGCCGGTTGGCCGAGAGGCACTGCCGAGAAGTTTCTACACCCAGCGCCTACTGTAAAAACAATAACTTTGTAAGTCTCCTTGTGTCCGCCCTGTGTTATTCCCCACCGTTTCTTTGTAATGAAGACCATTATGTTCCACAAACGTCATTATTTCTACGCCACTTTCTTCCTTTCTGACTAGGCACTCGCGAGAGCAGCGAACACGTACCTCGAAAAGTCTTTTTTATGTTCCCATCCTCCATGCGCCATTCCGTATATCCTACATCTAGAAATGTAACCCCTAACTGTACCCTCCACAGCCGTCGCCTTAAGGCGAATTTCCAGCCGTAGTTCCATCCTGAACTAATGGCTTTGATATGTCTATAGATCCCATTCTGTAAATCCCCGTCGTTGCTTAAATCCTTTTGCAAGTGTCAAAAGTATCCGTCGCCCTAATGCGTCCTACCGCCAGTGGGATCGACGCCTTCGATGCGTTAAGGGATGTTTCGTTCCGTAAGTCATCGCATCCCTAGTACCTTTCCAGCAGCCATAAAATACCTTTAACACTAATCATGTCAAACGGGTTCTAATGTAGGCCTGACACTTCCGTTTTTAATTGTTTGTCTTCTTAGACTTTCTGAATTAATGCCCAAGATGCAAATGTGTCGTACCAACAGTGCTAGTACTTAGCATTTGCTGTCCTCGTCTTGCCGATTGAAACCGACGCATGTTTTTTTCATGACTGGCTAACTTTATTCTACTGATTTTAGTTGACTCTTACGTTGTAGTCATATTTTCTGTTCTGTATTGGTGTATCTTTTCACTACCTCTCCCTACATTTACGGACCGCTGCATGTTTTTTTTACCATTTGAGGCTGCGTATACGTGCCAACTTGCCAGAAGAAGACCCTAAGAATGCCTTTCTGACTACCAGCTTCATACACGCCCTCCACTTTTCCGTCGAGGGCAAATATTCTCACCATAGTTTGTCTCACGTTTCTAATATTTCCCCCAAGACGGTTTCAGGACCATCTGTAATCCGCCATCTTGCTGTTATGTCAGGCAACTGCTGCTTTCCAAAAATAGACCACAACAGACTCGCCTTCCTCAGTAGTCTCTAAATTACTTAAGCGACTGTCAAGGTTTTCGACGGCGATCTTATCTTCGTCAATCTCCACATTTAGGTATCCTCTGAAGAGTTACAGCTTCGGAACCAAAGAGCCTAATTATGAGCGTGATCGTAGCGTTCCTGCAAGGTTCCAGCGTCTACAGGAAGACTTTGAGAAGTATGGTATGCGACATTCAGTGGAAGGTGTTCTCCTTGTGCATGAACACAACCTGCCGCACGTGTTGTTACTCCAATTGGGAACTTTTTTTAAACTTCCTGGTGGTGAGCTGCATCCGGGCGAGGAAGAAATGGAGGGACTAAAACGACTCTTATCGGACGTGAGCACTATCTTGTTGCGTTTTCTTTGATATTTTTAATTACTCTATGCTCTTCTGTTTATAGTAGTTCGCCCTCTTCAGAGTAAATCGGCACGCGTTGGTGCAATGGCCGTTACGACTTGTTTATTAATTACAGAGTGCCGTACTCTTTAGGGTTAAGTAAGCCTTAACAGACTTATGTCCGCTTATATCGCTTTCAGTGTCACCGTAATGTCTGACCGACGACGCCCCAAATATTATTAAATGCTCCGCGATTCCGACATGCTTCTACAACAGGCGATAGTGGATCGTATATGGCAAGCTATTCTAAATTGACCACAGATTTTTTACCGTCGTGATAACTTTAGAGAGAACTTCCTCTGTTAATAGCTCTTTAAAAATCGACTAGTGTTCCCAATTCTATAAGGGTCACTGTAGTAACTGAGAAAAAAATCGAAGGACTTTTAGTGGTGGACGAAGATGTTGGTTGATGGTTGGAAGATGTTGTAACCTGTTTAAGGTATTTTCTTTTCCTGCAAAAACACATTTCATGGCTCCGATCAATCCTTCAAGATTTTTTAACCTATGATGTCATTCTAAAGATTGACTGTTGTTGTCATTGTAAGCGTGCATCTTCCAGAAGACATGGATCATATTTGCATCGAGACATAGTTTCTCGTACTTAGCCTCCAACTAAATCATGGAGACCAGGACACGTCAGTTCTTGCTGGCCACTCGGCAAGGATCGTCTTTTTGTTTTGGCCAGTCGGAAAGAATCGGGGAAATATACTACGATCGAAGTCCCTAATAAACAGCAACCGCTGGGTGAAACCAGCAAATCCCGATAAGAATGTGGCGACAGGACTGATTATTGACAGGCAATCTTTCTTTTCACAATATTACTTTGGTTTGTGACCTGTGAACCATAGTTCTTAAATAAGGGACCATCCATCTCTGACGGTATAACCACCGCCTGATACGTAGGGATTCCGCCACCGTATACCCCTGATGCCCCAGTTAGGGTCTTATCTTTGCGGACGCACCGGGTAGTCGCAGATAAGTTAGCCACTCGCAGCCCTGTATACTCCACCACCCCCACCCCCGTGAACGTAACTCAGATCGGTCATATGCCAAACATGACTTCGCCTGGTAGTCTCGGTGATGTCTTTGTCTTGTCTCTCGTGCCATCTAGGTGGATCGGTTTGATAGGTAGCTGAAATTTCCAGCACTTCAACCCTGACTTAATTCTATGTCCGCGGTCGGCGACAATGAATCCGGTAAAAGCACCCTTTTTGATACGGCAGTCATCATTCCGTAAAAAGAACTGTTCATTTGTCTGCACCCAATCGCATCACCTGCACGAGTTGATAAGTAGCTTCTTGACTGCTTTTTTTGACAAGTAAACGATATCTGTAGTAATAGTCATTTATAATCAGGCTGGCAACCACATTATCATATTGGTTTTTCTCTTCAGATGCTTGGCCGCACAGATGGTGTGCCTGTGGAGTGGACTCCGGAGGAATGCATCGGCAACTGGTGGCGACCGAATTTTGAGCCCCCGCGTTACCCCTATATTCCTGCTCACGTGACGAAACCGAAGGAGCACACTCGACTCTACCTCATGCAGCTTCCTGAAAAGACACTTTTTGCAGTACCGTCTAATTATAAGCTTGTGGCTGCCCCGCTCTTCGAGCTTTTTGACAATTCTCGCGCCTACGGACCCATCATATCATCGCTGCCTCAGGTTCTTAGTCGGTGGGTTTCCGCTCTGTCTTTGCGCATTCATTAGGCACTTTGTTATACGTTCTTTGTGATGGAAGTGGCCCAATCGTTGTTTTATTTTTGCGGGGAGCGATCATTAGAGTTTAAAATTGCGAATAGAGCGTAAGACCACTGACTAAAGTTAAGGTGTACGGCTGTCAGACAGCTTGAATTCAAGCGTATTTCTGCCAACAATAGTGGCCAGTTTGTCCATAAATTCCTTTTAGACACGCGTTTGCGCTATAGCCGTTACTGCTTGTTTACAGTGCCGTATCTCGCCTACTCATCACAGTTAAGTAAACCTTAGCTGGCTTTTGTGTGCTTTTAGACATGTTTTCACTTTGGAAGCATGTCTCCTGAATCAAGTTCGATATTGCCAGCGTGGTGTAAAGTGACTGTTGTAAAGTGAAAGTACTACCTGCGCCAACTCACTGTCTATTCAAAAGCAAGGCCGACGTGAAGTGCAATGATTTCAGTGCTGGTTTTATGTCAAATTGATTTATTATAGCAGTACCTCATTGGGGGTAACCGTAGCGACACGCCCCGTCGCTTCGTCTTCCCATCAAGCCTCCAGTAATAAAACACACAGGTATCTTCTACACTCAGACTGTTTCCTGTGGTATTCCACTTACTGCTCACGTCTCAAAGATGCGTGCACTTATTTAAACCGGTGGCCTCCCGTCATTATTTGGACTGTCGTTTTTTTAACAGCGCACGGGCCCATCTTGCGTGTCTTCTAATCGCTTTAATTTTCCCCATTGCAGATTTAACTTTGTCTACAGTGATTGAACTCTTTGAACGTGGTCTGCACACGGTCCCTTGCATCGTGGAGTGGATAAAGATCGTTTTGTCACAACCAAAACGCTGCTCTGCCCTGTACATAACTGCCTCGCCACTCGTTTGCTCCGACCCCAGTTCCGTTCACGAACTTGAGTACATACTTGTAAAATAAAAGCTACTGAATCTACTTGAGTAGTTTCGTTTGATTTATTTAGATTGCGACACCTGGAAGTGCGCTTTGTCGCCGTCTCGTGGATGTGGGAGCACGCCATTATTCAACTACCTACAAAAACTCTCATTACTGGGTTTACTTTGACACTGCGTCTAATTCTTCACGTAAATCCGAACCAAACACCTTGGTCGTCTGTTTCACTGCCCGATTCACTGAATGAACCCGCACTTTTCGCTGTCTTTCCGGGTTGAGATTGCCTGTTGCCAAAAACTCAGACAAGGATCATAACCAAGGCTAAAAGTTGTTTCGAAGCCCGGTGTCTTGGTCTTGTTGAAAGTAGGCCTCCATATTCTTGTTTCTGTAGAGGACGGCGTGCCTTTCTATCACACTTCTTGTCCCTGAGAGGACGTTAAAACCCAATGCAGTTGTCTCCCAGAATGCTTTTAATCAGTCCAGGCTTAAAGCGCACGGCAGGCAAGTGGGAACATGGATAGTATACAGGAAGAGCAACCTTTGCCATACGAGTTTGGACACTTTGAGGACCGGGGCACTTTGTTTCAGTGGTTGATTCTTCCGCATCTCTTCCGAGTTCGACGTTTTTTCCTACTGTCAGGAAGGCGAGGTTCTCATTTGTGTTAAACAGCTTTTTGGGAACATCATATTGGCGGGTTTTAGGTATTCTGTTATAAGGCGTTTTTCCTGGCCAAGTAGCCTGTGGACTGCACTTTCCTGACCTTGGATCACCAGGCTGTGAGCGAGTCATTTTCGTGCAACTTGCGTCCTATCCGTGTGTTGTTTGATATTCGATAACAGTCCACTGCCGCCCGGCCGTCACTACGACATTAGACTGCGCGTCTGGCTACAGGGTTGGCTCTTCCTCTCGCGTTACGTCCGTCCTTTGGTTTTGCTGGGGCCTTGAGCGCAGTCCGTTATCGGGACTTCTTGCCAGAAAGCGCTGGCTGCAGTGTTGCTACATCTGCGGTTCTCCACCGAACTGCAATTGTTGAAAATTCTTTGAGGTCATTTGCGTGCTCAGCCAGAATTAAATATCGGGTCCCTACAGAAATGCGGGTCGGGTAAGGCCATTCCGTCTTCTCCTTGTCAGTATCGCTGCTTGATTTAACGTCGTCTTCGGAAGACAGCCTCTCCAGTTGGTCACCATAGGAACAGTACATCCTAGGGGCGTCGCTCATCGCAGGATTTTGAATGTTCTGATTGTATCTCCGTTCGTATAAGTTGGAATCCCAGAAGAACGAGTAAAATTTCTGTGGCGAGGAAGGGGCGAAACGCACGGATTCACGGTACTGCACAGCAGTCAGCTCTACGTTTGTCCTGCTCACACCAAAATGTCCAACTCGATGCCTCCCTGGCCGAATTATCGCAAGTGGCTGTCCACACCTTCGAAAGGGGTCGAGAGTTCAACTTTGCAGGCGCTAAGTGGATCGCTCAGGCTGGAGCAAGGCAAGCCGAGAGGAGGCCGAAGCCTGGACCTTGGACGAGGACTCAGTCAGTCGATGTGTTGTCGGCGTACGGAGCCCTGCGCAATTACTCCCATACCCGCGTTACTGATAATTGACCGACCAACACCCGCAAGCGTTGCTTGTTCTGTTGCTGCTGCCCCATCTGACGGTAGACTCAGAAAGACAAACAGAAATTTCCCCGTGCCCGATCAGTTTTCTTACACATAAATACACCTGGCTGTCGAACCTTCGCCTCAATTCAATGTTGGTAGTTCCGTCACCGGCCATACAAACGAGTAGAACAGTAGACCTACGAACACAGGAGGGCAGGCCAAGCATGCTTGAGCCGGCTACTGTGTTGGCCCACACTGTGTTTTTGTCTGACCCACTTACCCCTAATCTCCAGCGCCAGATATCGGGAACTGTTAGTTCTAGGTTGCGTATGCCAGCTCCTTGAGAATTTGAGTTGATGAGTGACTTCTGGTCTTGGGACATCGCGCTGTAGGTTGCCGGAAGATTGTTGTTGACGAAAAGTTTGCGGAATTCCAGTGTTCGGAAATTCGGGGTCACCAATTTGTGGCGGTCAAGGATGTGGGATCGACTTAAACCACGCACAATAAGTTCGTTTCGTCTACTGTCAGAAATCAGGGAGCTGTGAGGACTAGTTTATTCTGTACACAGGGCAGGTTGCCGTAAGTTGGCGGTTTGCTTGCAACAGAGAAAAGCGTCCGTTCACGGAGAGCGTCAGTCACGGTGTGTGTTGTTTACGCGGGTGTGAGTGTCTAGGTCAGCAGGAGGGGGTGACTGTCTGAGTGGTGGTAGTGTGATTGGACAAATTAGAGGACGAATGGAGGGCGCATACTCACAAGGCCTCACGGGAATCAAGCCAAAGCGTTCGACGCGCGTTAGGCGATACTAGTTTTTGAGTGCAGAAGAAGAAGAAGAAGAAGAAGAAGAAGAAGAGGAATAAGAAGAGGAAGAAGAAGAGGAAGAAGAAGAAGAAGAAGAAGAAGAAGAAGAGGAAGAAGAAGAGGAAGAGGGAGAGGAAGAGGAAGAAGAAGAAGAAAAGGAAGAAACGATCGGTTGCACCACTTGGGGTTGGTGTTGCACACAGACCGGAGGCCACCATGAGGCGTCAGGCGTTGAGACCGAAAGACCCACTGCCACGGCAAGGAACGTCTGGAGTCGTTTACCGGGCCTGGTGCAGTTGCGGGCAAAGCAACTGCGTCGGAGAAACTGGGAGACTGCTCCGAACGCGAGTTGGCGAACACGCGGCGGCGGCACCGAGAAATGACGCCAACTCTGAGGTCGCGGCCCATTCGACGAGACCCGGCCACACATTCAAGTTCGATGAGGCCGAAATTCTCGCGAGAGGGGATAATCGCGTGAGCCGCGAGTTGCTTGAGTCATGCTTCACGGGACCTCAGTCTATCAACAAGTGCAACGACATCCCCACTCCATATTCCGTGCTGAGGCATAGGCTGGTCAAAGTAATTGACCACTGGGGGAGCGCGCAAGCCGGTGAGCCAGGTGGCCGAGCAATCATCACGCCAGCGTCCAGCACGGGTGATGACATTTCAGCAGTTAACAACTTGCTTGCCGGCCATCAAGCAATTAGCGCACCAGCGGGCAACAATCCTTGATGATGGGGAGCACGGTTAATTGAAATAGGTATGCGGTAGCATAGCGACTGCATCCTATAGATACTGCAACTTCCTTTGCACAAGTCACCCTTTCCTGCCATTGTCTCTGATGATGGATTCAAGTTAGAATCCGAAACTTCAGGCGAATAAAGCCCTCGTTCCAGCGATCGCTTATTTTTCTGATGACCAAAATTAGTTTGTGGCCCTATGCATGTGCGCCTAAGCTTAGGTACTGAGCTTTCAGTCGAGTTTCAAACCACGGATTGGGTGATTGGCGATGAGGGTATGGAAGAGGCTGCGTAGATTCGTTTGTCAGCGTAACTCGTTTGTACCTCAGCGAGACTCAATAAGAATAAACTTATATTCCACGGGGTTTTATTCTCGGATTTTGAGGACAGGACGTACGAGCTTTTCTTGGCCACATCTACTGACTTGTCTGGGAGGTTATCTGAGGGTGGACTGTGCCTGCTTCTTTCGTAATCATAAGAGTTCGCGAAACGCAGCAACTGCTTGATGCGAGGCTTTAGAGATAGAAAAGCATGTCAAGTGTTAGGGTTATGAATGAGAACAGAAAGTATGATTGCGAGAGATTAGGAAAGTAGGGAGTGATAATGGAAGGACGCACACGGATTCGTCCCACTGATTCAGATTTGGCCGGTTGGAGATGGTGCTAATGACAGTCCAAAGACGCGAATAACGTGACGAATTGCCAAAGTACAAAAGACAGGTTGGTGAAGAAGTCATTTAAAGATGGCCAAAATGAATTACTATGTGGTTGAGGAAAGTGTAGTAGGATCTCACTGTCTGGGTATCCGGCGAGGAGTGAACGTGTAAGCCCTCCGAGAAAATACAGAAGAGGGACACCTGTAAAAGTGGGAGGATGTCAGCATTGGCTTTGCCAGCAAGGCAGATGAGCGCGACAATTAGCGGGATCCCCGGAAGGAATTGAGAAAACCCTCATTTCTGCCGTGCGTTTGTTTCGTTTCTCCAGTGAGGCGCCGTGCAATTTGAAATACGCGTATTAGGGGTGTGTTTGTAATTGGGCGGAAAACAAGTAATTTAAAATTATTGGTTAGAGGAGACTGGATTGAGTAAGGCGGTATGCGGCAGGCAAACCTAGTCTAGATTCTAACTAACGGCAAAAATCCGGGTGCCAACCATTTGTATTTATCCTAAACTTGAACGCTTGCCATTGATAAATCTCAGCGTATAATGCTTACCTAAATCAAGTAGATAGGCAAGCCACAGTAGACAAAACTAAGGGCTGACGGTCGATCGCCGAATTTTCTATGCATGTTGGCGGAGTATCTGGCACAAATGAGTAGGCAGTAGGCTGGCAAAGAAGTACATATTAACGGTTATTATCCGCTTACGTTTTTAAGTGTAAAGTTCCGATGTGAAGGTATGCTGACAGACAGGGAAACCGCATCAAAGTTTTTGGGCGAGAGAGAGAGAGAGAGAAAGAAAGAGAAGTTAAAGGTCAGCCGGCTCGATTAGAAAAAGATTCCGGATCAACCACTTGAGACTCGAGTCTGAAATATGTTGTCGAATAGAGATGTAAGAGAGCTCTGACGAAGTCTTTGGAGCGTTAAATTGGACCTCGAGCTGTTCCAGATGGTCAGTACTGCATGAATTAGGGTGAAGACAGAATCAAAGATGAGAAGTACCCAGGGCCCCACATTGTGTATGCTGGGTTTCCGTGCGGGATGTACGTCTAACATAAGACAAATTGTGCCCTCCCAACACCCTCAGCGAGCGTGATGCACCTCACCCCCATGCCCGACCCCAAGTCCGGACCCTGTTACCTGTGGCTGCTAACTAACCTGTCGATTAACGATGGTCGACAGTCCACGGCTGGCGCCTGGAACGGACTTCCCGATGACGTGATAACGGTGGATTCCACGGAGACATTCAAGCAAAGACTATATGTATATTTGCTTAAAAGATAGCGCTTGTCTGGACAGAACAGCTCTGCTGTGCCAAACCAACGCCTTGCATACACCTACCGCTAATGCGGATGATTGTAATTTCACCATTATCATCTACAACTGAGTGTTCTCTAGTTTCGGTACTGCATTTCCAAAGTAAAATATTATGCGAAATGTATATACTTCTGACAGCATTTTAGTACCATGTTTATTTAAAGTAGTAATTGTGTACACCGTTTTCAGTAGGGGTTTGAAAGGCCTTGCCCATTACCCTTGAAATAAACTGACCTAGACTGACCTTAAACACAAGTCAGGGAATACTGTTGTTTAGGCAAGCGTTACCGCCGGAAAAAGGAGTCCGCACAGTTCAGCAGACAAAGCCAGCAAGTATCTTCGCAAGCCGTGTCAACCGTGTCGCCTAGACGCGAAATGTATGCCTGCGGCTACGACCAGTCGATAAAGACATGCATATCGATCGGCTTCATGGCGTCGGGGAGCCGACGGCTAAATCACGCGGACACACTCAGTGCTTGGCAAGCCTGCTAAACCGACTGAAGGCGGCATGGGTAAGCGGCCTAGTTGACGACCGTGAAGGCGAGACACTACAACGCAGCCTCCATCCAACCTCCTAGGGACATTAATCCGTAACGAGCTAGTACAGTAGGTGGGCTAACTCATGAAATTTCAGCCGGAATTCCGAAACGCTTTTTCGTTTCGACAAGATCAATTAAGTAGGGCTGTAAAACTAATCAGCCTGCAACGTAATTCTATAATATTTCAGTTACCTCAGGATGCCGGCTTTCGAACGAACTTCCTTCCGGTTGCATGCAAAAACTACACTCTGCAAAAAATGACTACTCATATAGCATCAATTTTTCTCGTTGATTTTCGATGCCCCTAAAAGTCCAATTATATTTCATTAAAAACATGCATAAGAATATTCATTCTTTTGCTCATTTGGTAGATAATTTCGTCGACCTCTAATTTTTACTCGAAGGCGGGACATAATTCGGTTTTAAAAAAGTTTCTAATTGTGGGACTTTTAAATACCGTGAAGTGGCCGTTCATAAATCGCCATGTTTCTGCATTTACCAATGTGGCTTGTAAAGTTAACAATATGGATCAAATGCACTGCTTACTTTTATGAACCCTATATAGTCCCCCTTTATTACCGTAGAGAATTGTGTGGTTTGCCGTACGCGGAAAATATACGGCTTGTAGTTTAGAAACCCTGGATCCAAGTGTAACGTTAGAGCAGGTTCAACATTATTCGGGAATTGGAAACGTTTTTGAAAACCGAATTATACCCTTTCTTCGGGTATAAGATTGGAAGACGTAATTATCTACCGAATGAGCAAAAGTATGAATGTTTTATGCATGTTTTTAATGAAATATAATTGGACTTTCAGGGGCATCAAAAATCGATGAGAAAAATTGCTGCCACATGAATAGTCATTCTTACAGAATGTTGTTTGTGCATGCAGCCGGAAGGAAGTTCATTCGAAAGCCGGCATCCTGAGGTAACTGAAATATCATAGAATTATGTTGCAGGCTGACTAGTTTTACAACCCTTCTTAATTGATCTTCTCGAAACGAAAACGCGTTTCGGAATTTCGGTTGACATTTCATGCGTTAGCCCACCTACTGTAGTCCTGTCGTCAGAAAATGTAGTCCAGTTATTCTCTGCAGTAGCCTGACGGTTAAGCACTGAATGATATCGTTCGCTAATACGTGTTCTGTAGTATTAGTGATGCTTGTTTAACTTAATATAACATTTGAGGTGATCTTCTGCTGGAGTTCGTGTGATGGTCCGATTGCTGCAGTCAGCGAACTCCCGCCCTGTCTCACGAGACGGGCACTACCGCGGATTGAGTGTGACGTCGTGTATACTGAGGTAAACTTGCGTAGCTGCAGACTCACTCTCTAGGCTGACACAGTGCGTTTGGATGGTAAGACAGAGTGGAGCTGGCTGGCGGTAAGTCTGTAAGCAGTGGCCGACGAAGCTAAACAACCCATTCGCACTGACGTACAAAACGTGATTACTAAGAGGAGCTCCTTAGAAGGGCGTAGTTTTGTTTAACAGTCTCCCAACGAACCCTTCCAGTCAAAATCGACCTTCCCATTTACACGGGGATCGTCTAATGCCTCTGTCGGATTGAGGCTCGTGTTTTTATGCTAACGACGCATTTTTATATTGGATACGGGGAGCTTTCAAGTACTGATCACCATACAAATGGAGGCTCATACCTGGCGGATATCGTTGGCCGGTGAAACCTAGGCTGTGATAAGTAATATCTACCGCGACGTTAAAGTATTCATCAGCCTTACCGTTGCTGATCAATGTTGGCCTGTCCAACAGGTTTCTTACGCATTCTGCTAAAAACGTTACTGCCTAGGGGATTCGCAGAGGGAGTAGCCCCTCTGACAGAGTGACACTTGCGACCAATTCCTACTTGTTTGAGTTGATAACTAGACCTGTTGTCCGTTGGTTATCTAGAGATCCTTGAAATTGTTCTGGGCTCATTGGGCACTCCCCAGTAACCAATTCACTTGATAAGCGAGTCAAAATTAGGACTACCTTGTGAGTCTCCCCACATGGGGATTTTGTGCACGTAGCCTGGTTCCGTTGGTTAAAAAAGTGCGATATGCTCTCATAACCATTACTAGTAAAGAGCTAACTGGGGCACAAACGGGACTGGTGCTTCTCAAGTCAAAAACAGCGCTGTGATCTGTCAACTCCGGTAACATCCATCTAGGATTAGTTGTAGACTTTGATTCATAATCCACATTCCACCTTACACCAGCCTCCAGTGCTCTCTGTCAAGTACCCGAACTAATCTGACGGTAGTGCCCTCTGCAGAGTATGGTGATGTCCAAGAACTACTCTGAACGCTTCGCGACGTCTTCAGATTCACGAACCGCGTCCCCACAACAGTGCATATCGAACAGGAAGAAGGAAAATTAGGTCTCCAGTCCACAGTCGGGCCCCGAATTTACTGTCTTTGATGTGCTGCAGAGACTTAATTAGAGTTGTTTATTTAAATAGAAGATGAGAATATACCAGTTATTTTTTTGATGATGTAGACTATGGAAATACGAATAGGGGGAATATCATTAATAGCCATTGCTGGTTTATTGGCCGTCGTTAGTCAGCCACTTCCAAGCCCGAGGCTCGATCTCACGACCTGTTGGTTGGAAGTCCAGCGTCCTAAGCGCTGAGCCAGGAGCTCGTTGACCTGCCGGTTACGGCCGGATATATACAATGTTGGACTACTAACCAACAGGTCGCGGGATCAAGCCTCGAGATTTGCCCACCTCGGAGTTGGGTATGGCTGGATGACGACGGCCAATAAGCAGAGGTAGCAATTCCAGTCTCCCTTGTTTTTTCGGTAATGATATTCTGCCTATATCACGTGTCGCTATGCTGCTGTTGGCGGGCCTCGAGAGAGAGAGAGAGAGAGGGATCCCCGAGGCACAACGGGACGAGTGAGTTCCGATCGGCGAGGATCGCTCCACACACACATCCTGCCTGAAGAGTTTCCTTTCGTAATGGGCTAAAAATTGCTGACTTCTTGACCTTCTGTAGAGTATACTGCCAAGCGATCTGTCAGGAGATTGCCGTCTAGTGTTGCAAAATTTGATATTTACCGATTTCCGACTTTTAGAGGAAACCTAGCGTGGTCTGGGGCTCAGTGTGAAAGTTTTTAGCGCAAAATAATTGCTACTTAATTCATTTCCATACCATTGCAAACGTAATAGTGTAGATAGGCAGAAACCGCCCTTTCTCTGCACTAATATAGGGGGGACTTATAGTGTTCATAAAATATAGCAGTGGATTTGATCCATTTTGCTAACCTTACAAAACAAATTGGTAAATGCAGAGATGTGACGATTTATGAACGGCCATTTAACGTTATTTAAAAGCGTCACAATTAGAAACTTTTTGAAACCGAATTGTGTCCCTCCTCCGAGTATAAAATTAAAAGAAGACGTAATTATCTGCCGAATGAGCAAAATAATGAATATTTGATGCATCTTTTTCATTAAATACAATTGGACTTTTAGGAGCGCCGAAAACCAATTAGAAAAATTCATGCTACATAAGTAGTCATGTTTTACAGACTGTTGTTCGTGCATGCAGCCGGAAGGAGGTTCGTTCAAAAGCCGGCATTCTGAGGTAACTGAAATATCATAGAATGATGTTGCAGGATGATTAGTTCTACAACCCAACTTAATGAATCTTTTCGAAACGAAAAGGCGTTTCAGAATTTCGGTTGAAATGTCATGAGTTAGCCCACCTACTGTAGATCAATACAGATCAAATTGCAGGGGCAGCAACAACAGCTGTAACATGGCTATAGCAGAGGCAGCCCTCTGAGTGTTTAACGATTTTCTTCAGGCTTTGCATATGCCATGGCCCACTTGACGCCGAACGGACGCTTCCACAGACCACTGATCGATATGCACACTCTTCGCTTTTGTTCCCACCCAGGGTTGGACAAACCCAATCCCCCTGCACCGGTGCACCGTCTTCCCTTGTCCATAATTCACGCTGCACTTCTAATTCCTTCCAGAGGCGTGAGTATTCAGGCAGATATAGAAACCTGGCGATAAATTGCCGAGGGCCATGGTGAATAAGACGCGCGAATCGGAGTTTAGTGAGGAAAATGTCGCTGCGCCGGCTTTACTCTTCGACACCATTCTCAACGTGTTCCCGTGAAGATTGAGTCCAAACGACTGAATATTTGGCCAACTATTGTGACTAACTAGACCAGGTATATACGAGTCACTTAAATACTCCTTCCTTTACACTGCTCAGGTCAAACCTCAGAAGTTGGGATATGATATTTATAAAAGCTACTCTAAAGTAGTCCTTGGGAAAGTTATTGATTTTTGGCTGTCGTATACAGGTACCAAATGACTCTGCTCTTTTGTGGCCTGCAAGTATGCGACTTTTTGGGGGATTCACGAGAATTTGAGTGAGCATAAGTCAGATTAAAGGGAACAAGAATCCTACAGGATCACCCCCACTCTATTCTTTCGCCCTTGGAGAGAGGAAGAGAGGGGTTGGCTCAAAACGACAAAGAGTTAGTAGAGCACCCCTCGCTTGTTGCAAGTGTGTTCGTCGTTTGTCTATCACGAGCCTCTCCTCACTCAGTCGGACATATCTCCGATCAAAATTACCATTTGGCTGAATTACGAAGGGGTTATTGTAACTTGCAAGAAGAGTGTTCATCCATTTCCAATAATCTTAAAGAAGCAGGATGAGGTCATGTTCACTGGACAGGGTATCGAAGACATGCACAATGAAGGCAGGCTGATGCATGCGGACAACAAATCAACCTTCGTTAGTGATGAGGCTAACCGCGTGTACCCTGGATTGTGCACATCATCGAGGAATTAGCTCGTATTGAGCCAGTATTGCGCAACACCTGGGAAACTCTCTTCTGCCACCATGTTGTCCCGACGTCAGGCCAATGTCAAGACGACTGGAGGTGGGGCTGAATGTTGTGGCCCACAAAGCTGAGCTGTTCATCTACGCGTGCTTCACACACGCGTGGTCCGTACTCCAGACGCAGTAGACTGCTGCAGATGCGGCCCTGCTTTCGCACAAGCCATGGCTTTTAGCGTACCGAGATAGAGCGTCAAGTTGTTCATCGTGGGGTATATGCACGGAGCGCCGTGACGACAAGGTCTCCAGAGTCGACATCACTCGTTCTTCTCCGCCCCCCCCCTCTCAGGCACTAGTCCACCGTCCGGGCCAATCACTCACCTGCTGTAGGGATTGGACGTAGATGATTAAAACGAATTGAAGTGCCCGTCTGCGCGTGCCACACACGAGCTGGCCCTCGCCACAAGACCCCAGGCCTTCGCACAGACTGGATGCTCAGCTCTGATCGCCCGTGTGCGAGAGTGCCATGGAGGCCATATAAAGCAGGCGCTATTGAGCGTGACACTATGCCTACCAGTCGGCCACTCCACGCAAACGCACAGGGTCGACTGAAAGGTCTCATTTGTTTCGTCAGTTGGGGACTCACTATTCCACGTCACATAGCACCCCTCCGAGATTTAAACGCGTCACAAAACACGTTGTTGATTGCTTATTCGTCTTCGTCTATAAGACTGATAACTGCCTCGTCAATCGGCGGTGGTTTGCTTGATATTCGTGTTCTAGCGCGGGCTTCCTGAGGAGCACGAAAGTGGTGGTCATGTCTCAACTAACATACGAGCTCGAAGCGCCTGGAAGGCCCCGGAGCTGTGTGAGAAATGAAATGAAAGGCGAATAAAAGTGAAGAGACGAGTCCCAGGAAGTAATCTTGAAGAAGGAGACACGGTCGTCTGGACAAGAGATTTATTAGCGTGACGCTCAACGGTACAATCTACGAACAGGTGAAGGGCACACCAATAGGTTCGCCGACTTCGGGATTCATCGCCGAGGCGGTCATGCAACGGTTAGAGTCGCTGGTCTTCCAACACCACAGACCGAAGTTCTGGGCTCGGTATGGGGATTATACCTTCGTCGTCATCGAACGGCATCAGGTGCTGACATTCAAAGAACATCTCAACACCGTCTTCCCGGACATGCAATTTACGATGGAGGAGCAAGAGAACAACCAGCTGGCCTTCCTGGATGTCCTCGTACGCCGCAAGGATTGTGGTGGACTAAAGACCAAAGTGTTCAGGAAAGCGACAAATACGATGCAAGTACTAAACTTCAACAGCAACCATCCAATCAGCCACAAGCACAGTTGTGTAAGGACGCTCTATCGGCGTGTCGAAACACACTGCAGTGAGCCGGAAGACAAGATTGCCGAACTACAATACCTCCGACGGGTCTTCAAAGCCAATGGCTACCCGCGCAACTTCGTCAACCGATGCATACGCAAAATGGACGAAAGGCCTAACCGCACGGACACCAAAGTTTGGCGAACGCTCCCGTATGTCAAGAACGTTTCGGAATCTGTTAGCCGCCTTCTTGCACCACTTGGGGTTGCAGTTGCACGCAGACCGGAGGCAACCATCAGGCGTCAGTTAATGAAACCGAAAGACCCCGTGCCACGGCAAGAAACGTCTGGAGTCGTTTATGGGATCTGGTGCAGTTGCGGACAAAGCAACTACGTCGGAGAAACCGGAAGACAAATCCAAACGCGAATGGCCGAACACGCTGCAGCGGTACGGAGAAATGACGCCAGCCCTCAAGTTGCGGCTCATTCGACGGGTTTCGGCCACACATTCAAATGTGACGAGGCCGAAATTCTCGGAAGAGGTGACAACCGCGTGAGCTGGGAACTGCTTGAGTCATGGTTCACTGTCCCCCAGTCCATTAACATGTGCAATGATCTTCCCATTCAATACTCGATGCTGAGATTTCGCCTAGGCGGAGTAATTGGACACGCGGGGAGCGCACAGGTGAACACTTTTCCCAACACCGGGGTCGGTGCGTCAGATGGTCGAGCAAACATCACACCAACATCCAACGCACGTGATGAAATTGCAACAATTAACGACGCGAATGTCGGCCATCAAACAATTAGCACACCAAGGGCGACGATCCCTGATGAAGGGGGGAGCCGTGAATGTTCATAGGTATGCGGTAGCATGGCAACTGCATCCCATAAATACTGCATGAATCACCCGTATCTGTTGTTGTCCCTGATGATGTGTTCGAGCAGGAATCCGAAATGTCAGGCTAATAAATCTCTGGTCCTAGCGATCGTCTCCTTCTTCAAGAAGGGTGAATAACTCGTGCATATGTGTCATGTTGGTGGATTTTTGTGAAGTCTGCAGCGATCGAACTGTTGACTGCTCTTGGAGTGCCTAATTTCAATTTTGAGGCAATATCAGATCTACGACGGGGTCTTGATCATTGTTGCAGAAGTCCGGAGTCTGATTCATCGCGGCCTAGAGACAAACACGCATTCGGCCGGCGATGGACGGGGTGGAAATGATAGGATGATGGCCTGACCGGCGAACACGAGAGAACGGAACTACGAACTCATGCCTAGGCTTATGTGAACACTTACCATTCCAATCCGATAGAAGCATGGAATCGGGAAGCGTGTTGGTTCCTTAACCGGCTCGGAACGCGCTCCAGACTTCAGCAATAATGAGCATAGCGTCGCTCAGGATACGGCGTTGTCATGAAATTGAGTATGAAAACGCCAGGGGTATCTGAAACTCGTGCGTTGTATTCGAAGGTAGTTCTTCCCTTCTCGAGACTTTGCCCAGTGTCAAGACATTTCTTCCGAATATTCCATAAATTTTGAACGGTTTAGGGACATGGTTGTGATTAAATACCATCAGGGGTCCTAGGCTCGCTCGAGAAACACCGGTTTTCGGTAAGATGTGGTTATTTAGCCGCACCCGATGGGCATAATACTATTGATTACGTTGGCATGGTGTTGCTGTGCGTTGCGGAATATATTCTGTTGGCGGTTTTGTTTCTTTTTTGACGTGTCTACCTTTTTTTAGCCCGATACCTTTAGCTCTTCTCGACTTTCGGCTCGTCGTCTCCTTCTAACTTCCGAGTTGGATGTTTCAGGGTTCGGGTTTAAGGCCGCGGCCAAGGGTTAGGATCAGAGTTGGGCTTAGGTTTATGCTCAGAGTTAGGGCTAAGGATTAGTGTTTGGGGTTACTGGTAAGATTTAGGGGGTTAGGGTTTGGGGTTAGGGTTGGGAATAGCGGTTAGGGCTAGGGGTATAGCTACGAGTTAAAGGCTAGGGAATTATTTCTCAACCACTCAAATTGCAACCACGCATTCCCAATAGATTTTCTTTTGCATACAATTACTTGACTTCGTCGCCTGTGCGTTCCCCGGCCCCACCTGTAAAAACCCCCTATTACCACCGGTCCCATTCTACAAGTGGCTGGGGTTTGTTTACCTCAGGTGCTGTTACATATCCACAGCTGACCCGTTTTCCTCGAAAAACCTGCAAATTCTTTAATTGATATTGCTTACAGTTTAGCGACCAGAGGCATATATTTAATACCAACCGAAAATTAGGGGCTGTTCGGAAACTGTGGTCAGTTTTTTAAATGCGCTTGGATCACTTGACTTTAATTGTAACAAAACATTCAGTAACGCCAAACAAAATCGCCTAGGTAGATGCCATATTCTGAAAATAGGTTATTAGAAGTAAAGTGTTTTAAAAACATTTCTGTACGACAAATGGCCGAATGTTCGCAAGCTTAAAAAGCTTTCGAGACCTATTTCCTATCTATATTTGCTTTTTTTCATGAATGGTTCGTGACAGGCGTTCAGGCAAGCCGTCGGCTTGTGGCTTATATTCCTCGGGGTGTGAACTGCATTCGGCATATGCTCTTTGCTTTGCATTCTCGGACAGCTGGCCTGCACTTTATACAGAAAATAAGCAATGCTACATGTCGAGCATGAAGAACTGACAACTTTAGCGTTGCACACGCGCAACCACACACACACACACACACCCCTAAGCATGCACTAGGTGCGAAGCAACGGGGGTGCTAGCTGAGAGCTCACAAAGGTGTGGATCAGTGTGTGTGTGTACGCGGCGGTGAAATCAAAACGCATTCGCGATTTCGCGCCTGCGCGCATACGCGCACACGGTGCGTCGTCGTGTGAGTTGCATTTGCGCGTAGTAGTGTGAAGCCATGCCAGAAAGTGCACACATAATCGACTCGCCCGGCAGGAGCAGCCGTAGTTGAACTGTCTTTTCGTTGTTAGAAAATAAAACGAAGCCCGCTAGTAATCGAGGTCAGTCAACACTTCAACTGCGATTGATTTCTGCCCTGCTGGATAAAGGAAAACTGTTCTCGGTGACCTAGCAGAATGGCTAATTTAGGGGGCTGTGCGGTGAGTTGCAGAAATCCCTGTGGCCGTAATGAGATCAGATCCGATTCCCTCTCTTTCTTGATGCAAAATACCGGTCAGTGTGCGTTGTGGAGCAGAAGTTGTGGTGGCACGCCTAGATGCGGGTTCCCGCCGCGCCAGCCGCCCTGCACCCTTTCCCGCCTCCAATCTTCTTGACTCCGTCTTGACACTGGGTCCAGGTAGGGAGGAGTGGGTGCAGTAGATGCAGAGCAAGTCAACTATCATTATAGGCGAAAGTACGTGCAAGCCACCGTCCCTGATCTCACCCTGCTGTGGAGCCCACGGTGGACGTAATCGGTCATGACGATCGAGGTCCCATGATGAGCTGTGTAACGTGGAACGAGGACTGTTCGTAGGCTGACAGTAAACACGCTCGAAGCGAAAAGCACCGATGAATACGAGAAAGCCGCCGAAGGTGTTGCTATTGACTCATATACACCCGTATATTGGTGGTCCATTGGGGCAAGTACGAACAGTAATCAGGTGTGATTAATGAGTTGGGTAAAAGCCTAAGTTATTCATTCAGAAAATATCATCTAAGTGGTGTTTCAATACCACTGAGTCCAGGGACATAAGGTCAGGTGGACACACACATGCAAGTCTCATGTGAGGATCTTCCTGGCTGCCAGATTTCATCTCGTCCGATAGTTCTGTTGCTTGCTAAATGGGAAACGCGTCTTGAAAATATGATAGTATTTTAAAAGATACAGTGAGCTATTAGAAGATTTAAAAACAAACAAATGCGGGCTAGGTAAACTCACTTGATTCTTGAATATTTGAGGTGGTCAACGGACAATTAGTTATCTCGAGCAAGTACCAGTCGGTTCGATGCTTAAGTTACAGTGACCTTGACTTTTAGAAAAACAAATACTTAACAGTTTGGCAGGGCTGATAGAGGAGAACAGGCGAGTTCCAGGAAGCAGTTCAGAAGACAGCTGGGAGACGCCAGATCTCAGATAGCGGCTCATTCGATGGGACCCGACCATATCTTCAGATTTCAAGAGGCCGATATCCTTGCAAGGGGTGACAACCGCGTGAGCCGCGAGCTGCTCAAGCCATGGTTCTCAGGCCCTCAATCCATCAACAAGCTCAATGACCTCCCGTTACCGTATTCCGTGCTGAGATTTTATCTAGGCGGGGAAATCAGTCACGTGGGGAGGACGCGGACGAGCCATAATCTCTGTGACAATGAGCCAATTTGCCGAGCAGTCGTCACCCCAGCATTCAAAACGGAGGACGAAATCACGGCGATTAATGACTCGGACACGGACTGACAAGCCCCCACCGCATCGATTACAACCCCAGCGATGATTGCGAGAGCTGTTAATTACAGTACGCATACGATCCCGCGGCAGCCACGTGTTGTAAATACTGCACTCCTTGTGCCACTATTACCCTTATCTGCAACTGTCTCTGATGATGGGTTCGAGTGAGAATCCGAAACGTCAGGCCAATATATTTTTAGTTTTGGCAGTGTCTACTGCATAGGCGAGAATCACGAATGCCAGGGACTTCTTTAGAAGTAAACCGGGAAGTCATCATCGAGACCGTCAGGGTACATGGCTCTGCGGCTACCAATCACTGCAAGAGTCTGTCGGACACTTAACAAGATGAAAGGCAGCAGTGCTTTCTGCCGCCCTAAAAGGAATTTCGGCAAAGCTTCGGTCGCTCCTTCGTTCGCTTGTCGGTCCAGAAAGGCTCTTAGGCAGCCATTTCGGCGTTTATTAGCCCGTGCTCCGATTGGCGCATTTTTACCCTTTGAATGTGAGCTAAGATGCAATTACGACCGGCGTGACACACAGGATCCGTGTTGTGATAGTAAAGTTTTCTGCGTCGTCCGGCACCGATTCCGCCACGTAGTAATCAAGTGAGCGAAACGCCCAGGAAGACCGGTCGTTGGTTGATCTCCTACTTCCTTATGAAGAAGTTACTGAAACAATTCTGGGGATGAAAACAACAGTTCGAGTTCCAGGTGTATGTATGAGTGAAGCACAAGGGTGGTCGACCATCGGAACCTTTTTTAGTGCATCACATCCCATGCCAAAACTGTCCTTATAAATACACAGACCAGACTGGACGCATGCTCGGATCGCATATACACGAACATAAAATTACTGTGGCCGCCCACGCCCACAAAATGTCTCATGAGTTTAACTGCACAGCCACCAAGGTAATCGCCCACGCCGGAAACGGAAAAGGCTGAGAATTGATTGAAGCCTGGGCTTTGGATGAGAACTCGGTCAGCCGATTTATCGATCCGCCGCGGCGTACAGAGCCGTGCGCAGTCACCTCCAGTCTTGCGCCATCGATCGAGGAGTTGACAACACCTCCTATAACTGTCGCTTTTTCTGTTACTGCTACCGTCTCTGACGATGGACTCCTGCACGAGTTCGGGGGCCCAGGGCAATAAACAGTGTTCCGATACTCGACCAGTCTTCTTCTTCTTCTTCCTTTTCTTCTTCTTCTTCTTCTTCTTCTTCTTCACTTAAAGTTGCGGGAGTTCACTTGCATGTTCTGGTGTCCAATAAAATTTTAGATGTCATCAGCGTGCGAAAATACACACTAGTAGTCATTTGAGCCGTCCTTCTGAGGACACTACGACCTAATGCTGAGTTAAAATCTCACGCGGCCCACGTACAGTAAGCCCATGTTTTGAAGGAGCAGTCGTTTTTCTTTCCTTATAGGATCCTGGTAATGGACTCTTACATGGGCTTAAAAAATGCGGCAAGTTAACCGACTACTCCGGCGCAAAAAATGACAATTTGGCCGTCGCATCCCATGATGTCCATCGTGCGCTCCACAGCAAGGTAAAGTAGGCACAGTTAATAGCTCGTGGATTAGTGGACTTGCGCAGCATCTACCGCACTCCCACCCTCCCCCGCCTGAATCCAGTGTCAAGACAGAGTCAAGAAGACCGGAAACGAGGGAGGACGCAGACGGGTGGCGCGGCGAGCTCGCACCTTAGCGTCTCACTCCACATCCCCTGGTCCGCACGGCAAATGATCAGATTTTTGACCAAAAACAGCAACAATAACACCCCAACAGGGATCAGAAGGACGAGGATGGCTAGGCAGCCATGTTCAAGACTTATATACCCGCGGGAGCGCAAGCGGACCTATCGGCAGGGAACCAGGTGTCAGAAAACTGTTAGCACACACGCAGGCTGCGAGGGCCATGGTTTGCTGATCCTGGCATAGCAGACGATTACAGACCTTTAGGTGAAAAACATAGCTGAATCACGTTTCACTTCGTGTGCGCCCACCCCACGCCTGATGATTAAGATTCATTTTTGTCGACACAAATACAGGCTAGTAGCGGGCATCCAGCAGCGCTGCACAGTCAAATAAACCTTGATTTTTCACTACCGTATTTCATTCTATTCGTTCTCTTTGAGCTTGAGTGTGTAGTGGCGAATTTTCATTTTTAGGCTGGCCTTACTACGATCGTTTTGGTAATTCATGTCAACGTTTCACTTTCCAGTGTTATTCACTTACCAACTGAATTGTTTTGTTCGGTACATAGTAAGTTGAGTTTTAACGGGGGCAAAATTATAGAATTATAAAGTGAAAGTGCATAAAATACATTTAAAACTGCTACCCCACTCTACGTTTTGGTGCCCAAGACAAAATATGGGTGCGATTTTAATGGATGTAACATCCGGAAGCAAGTTCTCAGTGCTGTTGCCTGCGCCGCGATCGAAGACAAATGTGTTACTTGACGGCAAGCTCAAGCTAGGCGCTTATCGAATCCCTTAATTAAAAAGGGATCACTGCTGTACAGCAATTTTGAACCACCTAGACACAGAGTGCGACATCTTACTCCGAGGGAGCTTTAGTGACCAAAGCCGTGTAAAAAAAACAATTATTGTCTCGCGCTAAGTTGTTTTGACGTTGAACCGACTCTGCCGACGGCAGTGAATTAAAACCCCGCAAACCCCGAACGGGTTGCGAAAAACAAGAAAAAGGGAACAAAACTGAAACAAAAGAGAACAAAACATCCACCCCCGAACATCTTCCTCTCAAAGTGGCCAACTAATTTTTCTGTTAAGATGAAACATTTTTGGTGCTCTGATCCTATACGATGATATCCTCCTAATTACCGCTTATCTGAGGTCGATTTACCTATGTGATCTCAAATGGAGTTAGAAATTGTATTCAAACATAATGTGATTGCTTTGAAGTCGCGTTCCATTACTCGATAACAAGCTTAGGCTTGAAGTGGCGTCTAGGCATTATTTTACTAACCGTTGTGATCACTAGTAATCCTTTCAACGGTGACGTTGTCCAACTATAGATAGAATTCTAGGTGTCCAACAACTCTTCAAGCAGACGCCCGGATGAGAGTGATTCTGAACAGAAAAAAGGCATGCAGAAGGCGTACGGGGATTTTTTAAAGACAGGTCAACATCGTCTGCTTTGGTTTCGAATAAAGCTATTACAAATTTGTGTACAACAGGCATGAGCATGGCGAATACCAACAATAGGTACTCCTATTCTGCTGCAGTAAGGTTTTTCTCGTTCCGAAATCGGCAAAAAGTGGGCACACTACCTACGTCTGTTTTTTTCATGAGTGAATTCATAACAGGTATTGGGAGAACTACTAGCTTGCCTTGTGATGTGGACTACGTCCGGAAACCATAACCAAAATGATAGCATTTAACCTGTGCATCCACATGACGAATGCATCTCGTATGCCACACAGCTGACTGTCTGTTCGCAGAATGTGGATATTGCGCTACCGTTCTACTGAAGCTGGTAGATTCCAGCTCGAACACTAATCAACTTCCCTACCGATCCTTAAAAGTTTTGTTTCGAGGACTTCGCTCGTGCTCCCATTGCCGACTGCCATCATGGCTCTGTGTGGCACCTTTGGTCGAGGTTGCGTTGCGCCAAGGAGTGAGCGCTCCCAGACGCCCTGATCTGCAGCCGCTGGCCGACTTCAACTCGGACATATAGTCAGTGACGAACCTCAAGAAATATTAGCAGAAATTCTGGAATGCGTTTTCGATTAGGAAGGATTACTTAGATGAGGCTGTAATATTAGTCGTCGTGCGGCATAATCCTATAATGTTTCGGATTTTCCAAGATGTCGGCTTTTGAATGCACTTCTGTCTGACCCCCTGTAGAAACCGCACTCGGTAAAAAAAGGACTACTTAAGTAGCATGCGTTTTTCACATTTACTTCCGATAGTCCTATGAGGTCAAATATATTTTATAGGAAACATGCACAAAAATACCTTTTCTTTCATTCGTTTGGTAGAAAATTACATTGACTTTACATTTTATACTCTAATAAATGGTTATCTTTTGGTTTTAGAAAGCTTCTACTTATGAAGTTTTTAAGACCATGCAATATCCTTACATACAGTATGGCACATGTCCGTTTACCAGTGCTCCTCATGAAATGTGCAACATAGTCCGCGTCCATTGCCAAATTTCCTGAACTCTGTACAGCATCGTCTTAAAGGCATGGATAAATACATGATTTTCCTTATGCAGGAAGCACACACCCTGTAGACTGAAATCACGAAACGCTTATGCAACGGCTGAGCTGCCTCAAAATTATTCGGTAGCTGGAAAACTTTTCAAAACCTAGTAATACACTTTCTTCGGGCATAGAACACAAAGACAACGTGATTTTTTACCAAACGAGTAAAAGAAAGAATATTTTCGTGCGTGTTTCCTAAAAAATATATTTGACCACATAAGACCATCGAAAATCTATTTGAATAATGCATGCTACTTAAGAATTCATTATTTTACCGAGCGCGAATTCTACAGAAGGTCAGACAGAAGTGCTTTCAAAAGCCGACATCCCGGCGAATCCGAAACATTATAGGATTATGCCGCATGACAGTCAATACTATAACCCCACCTAAGCAATCCTTCCCAATCGGGAATTCATTTCAGTGTTTCGGCCAACATGTCCTGTACGTGTGTCCACACAGAGTCGCAGCTGCCCATGCGCCACCTGAATGCACCACTCCCCTGCGAACACAAAACATTCCACTTGAACGCGAATGCAACCTAATACGTTTCAACACCGCTCCTCAACAAATGCAACTTAGACCAATTGGACATCATTTGAGCCTGTTCCCCGAAAACCTGAAAATGCTGCTACCCACACTGTTTCAAAGACTCTGAGTCATTATGACAGGTGGGTGCTCACCGATCGGGTTACGGAAAATGCTCGTTCCGTTGTGCCTTGGGGCTCATACTAGAACCCTCGAAAACAGTGGCACAATGGCTAATAGTAGATGTAGATAATATGGCACTGACAAAAACAAGGGAGACCGAAATGGCCATTTCTGGCTTATTAGCCCTTGTCTGACAGTCATACCCGACCCCAAGTGTGGATCACTTGAGATTCGAACCCGGGATCTTTGGTCATGGAGTTTGACACTCAACCATTGAGCCACGGGCCCGTTGTCCTGTCGGTTGTGATCGGGAATATTAATTATGATAGTGGGCGCTCACCGATCAGGTTACGGAACATGCTCGTTCCGTTGTGCCTTGAGGCTCATACTTAAACCCTCGCAGGCAGTCGCACAGCGACTACTGGTATATGTTGATAAGGTGATGCCGACAAAGACAAGGGAGACCGGAATGGCCATTTCTGGCTTATTAGCCGTCATCAGCCAGTCATACCCAACCCCAAGTGTGGATCACTTGAGATTCGAACCCGGGATCTTTAGTCATAGAGTTTGACGCTCTACCATTGAGCCACGGGCCCGTTGTCCCGTCGATTGTGATCGGGAATATCAATCATGACGGATGGGCGTGCGAGGGTTCTAGTATGAGTCCCAAGACACAACGGAACGAGCATATTCCGCAACCTAGTCGGTTAACGCCCATCTGTCATGATTGGTATTTCGATCACAACCGACAGGGCAACAAGCCAATGGTAGAGCTCAATGGTAGGACGTCAAACGCCATGACCAAAGATCACGGGCTCGAATATCAAGTGATCCACACTTGGGGTTGGGTACGACTGGCTGATGACGGCTAATAAGCCAGAAATGACCATTCCGGTCTCCCTTGTCTTTATCAACATCGTCGTCTCATTTTCCCCCAGGCTTGACTGGACGCAGTCAACACTGGCCGTGGTTTCGCCGGCAGCCACTGCCACCCGCGAGAACGACCCCGTGTTCTGCATACAATAAATGCCTCATTCTGGTGTCTTCCGTTTGGCCGGCTGATGGTAGCGCTCTGAGTACACCACCACTGCTTGGCCACTACACTCCCGCCGTAACCTCTGAGAATATTGAAAAAAAAACTTTGCCGTTGGACAGGCCAGAAAAAAACACTTGGGAAAGGCTGGAGGGCAAACAGATGAGTCGATTCCCTTGTAGCTGCGTCATATAACGACAAAAGCTCAGAGGAACTGATATCTGATATTTCAATTACTACTAACGCTGTACGTATGGGAAGGTAATCAGTAATTGCGTATGCAATTTTTTCAAAAAGGGATGTCCGAAGTTAGACTGATGCTCTGACACCTAATGCTTATTCTTTTCCGAGCGACTTCGTAAGCGGCAATTTTATAACCCTAGTTTATAGCAGAGCAGGAGTAACCACGAGGCCTTCTTTCGGTCCCCGACATGTTGACCAAACTAAAAACTTTAGGTCACTTAGAAATCGCGTACACGTTTAAAAAGTACTTAACCTACAGAGACCCTAACAAAGAGAAATATTTGATGCTCCTGGATGAAAACTTGGCAAGGTTCGGAAACACGATCCTGCTGGGAACTGGGGAGGTTCAGGCAAGTCAAATAGGCGAACAATTGAAAAAGAGGGTTGGGCTGCGGGAAAACAACGAAGAGTGTGCGGAAACTAAGAGAAAAGTGTAGGTATTATAATTACAAATGTAAATTCTTTAAAGTGAGAATTAAATCTCGTTGTAAGCTGCGCGCAATGCAAAAATTCACTGCAGATAACAGGTAGAACCAATCGCACGAAGGATGAGGGCGGTCGGCGTGTCAAGGTAGTTGAAAACGAACCACCTAAAAATGTAACCAATCAGACGGAAGCCGTCGTTGAAAGTTGTAGGAAGTGTAGACATTCTCATTGATCCTATCGCCAAAGACAAGGGAGACTGGAACGACCATTTCTGGCTTACTAGCCGCCATTAGCCAGCCGTACCCGACCTTCGGTATGAAACTCCAAAAACTGGACCCCTCGACCTGTTGGCTAGAAGTTCAACGTCCTAAACACTGAGCTACGGGCTCGTTGTCCTGTCAGTTGGGATCGGGTATGCTAACAACGATAGGGAAGTGCACCTTGGGACTCTCTCTCGGGCAGCCGCACGACTACGCATAATATAGGCAGATTGGCATTACTGACGGAAACAAAGGGAAACTGGAATGGCGATTTCGCACCAGCCATACCCAATCCGGGGGTAGGAAACTCCCGAAACCCGATCTCGTTACCAGTTGGCTAGAGGTCCAACGCTTTAACGAGTCAGAAATGACCATTCCAGTCTCCCATGCCTTTGTCGGTAAGTCATATTGACCCGACTTCGTCGGTAATGTCATTCTGCCAATGTTATGCGTCGCTGTGCGGTTGCTCGTAGGGCCCGAAAGAGAGTCCCAAAGAACAACGAGACGAGTGTTTTTCGTAACGTGATCCTTGCGCTCCCTGTACCACGGGTTTGTCAACCCGGTTGTTTTTATAAATTTTTCCGAGTTTAAATAAAGACAAGTGGTTTAGTTACCGTAAACACTTTCTTGGACATTTGACTCCGATTGCGCCATATAAGGCTTTTAGTATTAGGGACGTTAGTGCACCCGCTCGTAGTTAACGTCCTTTTTGCCTTCCGCGCCCAACAGGGAGACATTTCAAATTTTGCCTACCCTCATTCTCGAGACCTCCCCTTGTTGGAGGCACTTTGGTGCCAAAATGCGAGACCCAAATTCCGGAGATTTTTTTTACTATTCTGCCCCAGTTGACGAGCTAATTAAACCAAACACTCGTGATGAGTCAGCGGTCTCTGTTCAGGTCAGCGTAAGCAAACTCGCTGGCAGATCACCAGTCGTGCGGAGTCTAGGGTAGAATCTGCACACGGGATGAATCAGTGCTGGTGGGAATAGGTCATTTCGGCGATTTAGGGTCATGGCGTCAGTTGTAACCCCGTATGCGGTTGCTGATATTGTGCTGGAACATCAGGCGTTGCTGTCCGACGTCACCTGGCAATTAAGCGGAAAGTTTTGACAACATATGGTCTGGGAAGGAATGGGGCACTGATCAGAAGAAGAAGCGATCGCTGGAACAATGGCTTTATTCGCCTGACGTTTCGAATTCTCTCTTGAATCCATCATCAGAGACAGTTGCAGCTGTCTCTGATGATGGATTCAAGAGAGAATCCTAAACGTCAGGCGAATAAAACCATTGTTCCAGCGATCGCTTCTTCTTCTGATCAACTAGTTCCTGGAACTCGCATCTTTGCTTGTATCGGCAAAAACTACCGCCTTGTAACGAAAGACACAAATCTCAGTTTATACACGCGATGCATGCATCCTCAACGACTTCCCGCAACCTGGTTGAGCATACGGAGTAAAAGATAGAACGGATTTCCGTTAGAGTGCACCAGGTATATTGCGCGATGCAATCCGTTGTTCCCAAATCTGGAAAATCCGTCCCCATCCGAAAATGTGAACAACAGAGGGTGGCATGATCACGGAACAATTTATATCCGACAAATGTTCACAATCTGGACTCGGGAGACACATTTCCACGGACGAAGACTACACCATTTTCCCCAGCCTAAATAAAGACACTCACGAATTCCTGAAAGCAGTACATTCCCACGGGACTTACATCAACAGGATTTATAACTTCCAGGTGTCAGTTTAAGAATACTTTAAAGCAAGTGGATATAAACAAAATTAATTCAAACTGATGGATATAATGTAGTGGAAGCCCGAAGACACGAATTCAGACCCAGCCTACAGTACTTTGTTAAGTATGATTACATATAAACTGATTCTCCACATTGCTTATACGTCTGGACGCCCTCTTTAAAAGATTTATACGGTAGGATTTATTTCATTGCCGAAGAATTAAGTTGTTTTCTTGTCCACGTGAATGGCAATAATTTTTCGTAGTCTGGGAAGGAATGGGGCACTGATCAGAAGAAGAAGCGATCGCTGGAACAATGGCTTTATTCGCCTGACGTTTCGAATTCTCTCTTGAATCCATCATCAGAGACAGTTGCAGCTGTCTCTGATGATGGATTCAATAGAGAATCCCAAACGTCAGGCGAATAAAGCCATTGTTCCAGCGATCGCTTCTTCTTCTGATCACCTAGTTCCTGGAACTCGCATCTTCGCTTGTATCGGAATGGGACACTATTGTAGCGGGCAGCCAACATGACCGGTCTGGTGTCATTGTTCAAGGCCTCGCTGCCTCAAGGTCATTCACCCCTTGGAGCGAGCCGTCCCAGACGTGCTGATCTGAAGCGACTCGAGCGACTTCAGCTAGGACATAATTGCGTCCACGCAGAGTCGCGGCTACCCATACGCCACTTGAACCCGGCACCCCCTGCAACTAGCCAAACAAGCCACTGGGACACCACCGCTCGGCAAATGCAACAAATACCGACTGGACACCACTTGAGCTTGGCCTACGAGCCTGCAAAAGCGGCTGCCACTACTGTCCCAGGGGCTCTCGGGCCTGACTGGACGCATTCAACACCAGCGCTGGCTTTGCCAATGGCCACTGCTGCCTGAGAGGACAACTCCGGGTTCTGTATACATTAAATCCCCATTCTGGTGCTTTCTGTCACTCCCTCCAGCAATAGGATTTGGCCTGACGATAGTAGCGCTCTGAGTACAGACATACACACTCACACCGCCTGGTCACGACACTGTCACAGGATGAGTGGAAACAGCGGATTCGATGAACCGTAGTCGACCGTCGTTGGTTATTTAATCAGCATCAGGAAAGCATGTATCACCAGAAGGGTTTGCCTGAACTTCAGCATACAGGAAATGAATGCTATAACCGGTCTTCTGTTATTTGTCAGTATCAACGGACAAAGTCACCAAGCACAACTTACAGTTGTAACAAAGTATTTAAATTGGGAGTATTCTTGGTTTTTAAATTAATTTTGAACGTAGCGGTGGCGGAAGGGCCGATAAGCAACAGGACGAGTGAGACCCACAAAGCAATCGGTGAGCCCGCCTCTACCGTTGTATATTCCCGATCGCAACCAACATGGCAACGAAGCCGTGGCTCATTGATTAGAGACGTTGGGCTTCTACCAAACAGGTCACGGGATCAAATGTCGGGTGTTTCAAGCTTCGGGGTTGGGTATGACTGGCTGACGACGGCTAATGAGCCGGAAATGGCCATTCCAGTCTCCCTTGTGTTTGCTAATAATGCTATTCAGTCAATAAGCAGACTATTTAAGGGCACGCAACATTTAAACAAGTAACTCTCTTATTATGTGGAAAAGGCATGCCCGAAATTTCTTCTGTGCCAAGGTAAGTACCATATATGACCGAGAAAATTTTGGAATAGATGTGGACAGGTAAGGTAGAAGTAGAATGGACATTTCACGGTCTTAAAAATTCTCATTTGTGGACTTTTCCCTCATGTAGAAAATTTAAAGAAGGCATGATTTTTTACTGGACGAATTTTAGACTGCATATAGTTGAACATGTTTTCCACAGGATATATTTGGATTACTAAAGGCGTATAAAATCAGTAGAAACAACTCATTATACTTTAGTGGTCATTTTTACCGGAAAAAGTGCGCTCAAAAGCCACCGTCATGAGGTGATCGAAAAGCCTTTGGTGTATGCTATGTGATAATTAATGTTGTAACCCCACTTAAGTAAACCTTCCTAACCGAAAACGCATTTCAGAATCTTTTCTAATATTTTATGAGATCAGTTACTCCTAGCAGCATACGTTTGTCAGTTCGGTGCCCTCGACAGAACTTTGTCTTTCGATGACGCCTAAACTGCTTGTCAATATGGTTTTTGGTAAAATGTGCCTAATGGCCTACTAAAAGAATAGTTAAATAATGCACATATTTTCTTAGTCTACACATTGATTCTAAAAACTTTTTGTTGGCTGCTTTTTACTTGACAGCGCCCATCTAATAGAATTATGATACTTCGGATGGGGGGGAGGAGGGGAGGAGGGGACATTGAGTGAGTTGTTGGGCCAAATCC
Source organism: Spirometra erinaceieuropaei (assembly GCA_902702965.1). Lineage (NCBI taxonomy): Eukaryota > Metazoa > Platyhelminthes > Cestoda > Diphyllobothriidea > Diphyllobothriidae > Spirometra > Spirometra erinaceieuropaei. Next base: position 7,117 of record CACRXP010001445.1, on the reverse strand, counting down.
AAAAACATTTAACCAATGCAACGGTCGCGGTGGCACAGTTCACTAGGAGTCGCATATGGGTGTTTGCACAATTGACTTTATACTGCGGAAGTTGCAAGGCACGAACGAAATTCATTCGCCCTTGAGAACTTGTTTACGCTTCCTGATCCTTGCCAATTCGAACGGCTCAATCATCTCCTGTCAAAATGACTTCAGAATGTTGTTTTTCACTCAGCATACTACCCAAGAAACCTTGAATCACTCAAGGTCAACGCCCACCAGACACGCGGGCATGCAAACGTGTATTATCCACCAACCTTGTTAGTCAGCACCCTTTCAAATAGATGAAAAGGCGTCAGCGCTTTTCGGATTAATCAGCGACTTCATGCACTGCCAAATATCTTCTCATAACCAATCGTTTAAGCCTTCAAGATAAGTAGTTTTCACTGATCAACGTGACCAGATGCCGGCTTCGCTTCGGTTGCGTTCAAACAACATATGCACTTAATATCGCATACACAGAAGTTTGGCTGTCGCAAGTCTACTGCGTCTTCAACGAAGTAGGCGCGTAAACAATGTACTTCGTTTTGAAGACGGACAACATATGCCAATTACTTGCATAACTAGGCTGAAAATGAAATCGTTACGCAAACCGTACAATGACATTTACTCGCGCGCGTTATCAGGAGTGCGTTGATGAGCCCATGAGGAATAGTCACGGTCACGACCGCCGATGGACTGCGTTTAAATATATCTGAAGTCTGAACTTTGACGCACCGTGTAAGCGGCATGCATTCCAGGTCATGCTTTCCAGTCGCTGTACTGTAAACCATGACCCCAAAATCTGTCCCCCACGCCCTCACAGAGGAGTAATGTGATCGTGCGCGGTCCGATGCCTTGGTGCACATTTTTTTAAAATGAAAACCTAAGCTAACAAATACGTCGGTTGGAAAAAACGAAGCCTTAAAACCCGCTGGGAGGAGATAGAGAATTTTTATACGTCGTTTCAACGTCCTTCACAAGGAAATCAAACACCCTATTGAAAACCAAGAAAATACAAGCCGCCAACTTACTGTCCTTCCATTGTCCTTGAATCAAGTCAGACTGGGTAGATCTCACACTAAATGGGACAGAGTAGTTTGGGGCTTCTTTCTTACGGCCTTTCTACGGCCTATATGTTTCTATTAACCACTGACGGAGGGCTCTTTTTAAAAGAAACTGTTCTGAAGCAAGCTGAGGTTTATTTTATGTCTATAAGCAATTTTCCGGTTTAAAAGGATCTGCAGTTTCATCATAATGTTTATAAAGCATGACAGTTCCGGTAAAGACTGCTATTTCTTTTAGGTTGCTGCAAACTCCGTAAGCATTTAAGCAGTATAGCGGGGTTCCTTGCAGGAATCATGCATCGCGCGATCAGCATAACAGCGGTTGAGGAGGTTCGGCTGCTAATCTGCCACCGAGAGCTCAGGACGTGCGACCCCTACGCTCCGGAAGGTTCCGGAGACGATACCGAAAACCAATGCAATGGTGGAGCGATGTGGTGTCATGGACATCGCGCCCATTCGACTGACTAAGAAGGGCTGAAGGACAAGTGAGCCTCGGCTGGGCTCAAACAACAGAGTTGAAACACACTGCAGCACACCAGCCGACAAAAGAGTTGAACGACAATACCTTCATGACCTCCTTCGAACCAATTGACGCCCAAGCTACTTCATCAAACAAAGCAAGCGCCGAGTCAACAGACGACGGCCACAAGAAGAACAACCCGACGTCTGGAGGGCTACTCCGTACAATAAAGGAGTCTCCGAGGCGGTTTCACGACTGTTACAGCCCGCCAGGGTAGGCATTGCCCATCGACCCCAGGCAACTATTCGTCGCTGTTTGATACAACCCAAAGACATACCGCCATCCACTGAAACCTCAGCAGCTGTCTATCAAATACGTTGTAACGATGGGGACTGCAACTAGATTGGGGAAACTGGACGGAAATTGCAGATCCGCTTACATGATCACAAACTGGCAGCTCGGAGACTAGACCCAAACTCACAGCTTGCGGCTCACATCGGGGAAACTGGTCGCAGTTTTTATTTTCAAGGAGCAATTGTCTTAGGCAGGGGCACCTCAAGGACAGAACGTCTCACACTTGAGGCTTGGTACTCAGATGCCAACTCCATCAACACGCATCTAGACCTTCCTTCGGCCTATAAAATCCTACGTCACTACATGCGCCGTGACGAAGACAAGACAGTCATACGGAGCCTAAGACTACCGAGCAAACACGGCCTGTCGACCAATTCACCCAAAGGGGGCGCAAACGCAACTAACCCCAATTGAAGTGACGATACACAATACATGAGGCCACCAACACTCCCAAGCGATGCAAGTTAGTCATGGCAGCGAAAGAAGAAGAAAATCGATTAGCCCGAGGCCAATTGATTCGGCTGTCTTTTCAAAATTCTGATCGAGTTTTTGCACTAAACGCCTTGATAATGGAGAGCCACCCAAGCTCTTCGAAACGTCAGCCGAACAAGTCCCTCGATCCGATAAACACTTCCCTTTCATTAGATTGTCGACCCATATCTCTTACTTTTGCTAACCACGAACAACATATTTAATATCGCATTAACGACAGTTCATCCGTCGCAAGTCTACCGCGTTCTCGACAAGGTAGGCACGTAAACTAACTTATGTTGAGGCGTATTCGCGCACCATTTACCTCACTGTAACGAGAAACGATGACGGCGACGGGGGTGGGGCTCAGGCGCGGGTGCAGTGGTTGGCAAAACGAAACAGCCCGCCTACGCGTTGTGCACACGACCTGGCTCTCAAAGCCAGTGTCACGCGCCGATACTTACAACTGGTATGTCTCATCGGCTGGAAGGCCACATAAATACGAGGGTCATTGCAGGATGACCCTCAATCCACCATTATATTCACCCCGGGGGACGAGTTATTATGTGAGCTGGCGACCTTCCAAGGCATGACTCCTGCCGCCTAGTGATAGGTTTGTAGCGTAGCCCATAAGGTTTATTGTAGCGAGGAATACGCTGATTTGCAGCGGCAATGGATTCCACAGTCCCAAACCTTACTCTCTCTTCCTTTCACAGTCGACTATCCATGAGCTCGTGGTGTACCCTCACCTCAGAGAGGAGATTTTTCTAGCTACCTTACAGATATCTGGTGTTTAGTGACCAAAACAGACTCAGAAGATCGCGCTTTCTCTTAACAATTTGTGACCGGTGAATATTCAACCACAGACCACGCGGCGCCTAGTCGGCAAGTCGGATACGATAACGATAATGCAAATTAGTGAATTCCATTTACCATCCGGTGGGTTTTATGCGCCGTCCAGCGCAGTCCTGACCTCTTAAAACCCTGCCGGTTTGGATATAGACACCCGTCTCCAACGCCAGGATATACATGTCTCCATCCACCCAATCAGGCCATTCCAGTTAATTACTGCCTGGCGAAGTAGGGACCAGATGGTTTTTGAACTACCGCATGTTAATGTACACGCGCTCTGATAAAACACTGTGGGTAGCTAATGACATCGAAAAGGGCGGATTTTTGCCAGATTAAACAACGACTTTCACTAATACGTTACCGTCAAGCGCAGATGGCTTGCAACCGAACAGGAGCAATATGCTATCTCGTGGAATTTTTTGCGCAGCCGCTTGAATCTGTCCGGAAATGTGATATGTGCAGGGCCAGTGGAGGTTAATACGTCGGCTGGCAATGTATCTGAGACTCCCCAACGGCAGCGGTTGTTTATACTTTACGTGCATTTGCTCGGATCGGGCCTGTGTCATTGAAATTACTTACGCGAAGGGGAGTCCAGTGCGCCTCTATCATATTTGCGTCTGTTCATTCCTAAACCTCACTGTAGGAACAGTCCTGTGGCCGCACTGTAGCCTGCAGATCCTGTCTGCTTCCCTTCCTTCGAAAAGAAAACAGGCCATTTTGTTTCACTTACTTCTCGACTGCTGTGTGGTGGAGAATGCCGCGCGTAATTTATGCGCACATTCGTTCCCACTTTTGGAGGTGGACACTGACGACGTCCTTGAAGTACTGCGTTATCTGTCCGTGTCTCCACATCTCCCGCAGTAGCAATATCGGCCTCTCCAGAAGTTGAGGATCGTCGTGATTGTAGGCCTCTGTAGAAATTCCGACGTTTTAATGAAATTCTGCTCTTCTGTCGTGATGTCCTCATGCGCAGATGGTGGGTAAACAGTAAAAACATTGTAGTGGACAGACATAAACGGTTTTGTTTTAATGTAGACAATTGCGCTAAGTTTGAGAGCAAGGTTGCCTGGCGTCTGGATAATGTCTGTTTTTTCTCCTATTTTCCAGTCGAGTTGCGCGAAGAAGATAATTCTCCCTCCCCGGTGGCAGCTCCCAACTCCACCTTCCCCGGATAACTGTGAAGTTAACGTTTTGTTGGAGTAATCGATCCCCACCCTTTGCTCCTCGTTCTACGTTCTGTTCCCCCCTCCTAAAATAAACTTTAATATATTACGCGTCTTATCGTGTGCCTGAAAATCAATATTCCATGTTGAATGCTTAGAAAAACGACCCTAACGATACGCAGACCGGACAGAGTGCTCCAGCCTCCGACGTTCCGTCCCAGGCAGCCCATAAGGACGCGAGTGAGATCTCGGCCACAGAACCCTCATTGAGGTCGGACGTTGCAGCTTCCCTTGTCTCATGAGGGGTTCTGTTGACCGTAAACTGGCTGCTGATGCCGCCCACCTGCCCGCTGAGTGCTTGGTCGAGAGCTTCATAACCTAGGCTCCCTCAGACATCAGGCCGGTTACACCTAAAGTAATCAATGCCGCACATGTGTTGGTCTTCATGCACACTGACGTGTGCCGTTTACCGTAAACAGGTGTGCGCAAGATATCACTTGGTAAGATACATGCTGCATATTTTTCATAGCACCATAATAGTCTGGCAGCAAAAAGGGCTTTTTTGGAGCCAAATATGGTTGGAGGTCGAAGAGAGGCGGGGAAGAAGGAACAGTCTGAGGAAACCTAAGTTAGTTACCTTCCGCCTTGAGAAGACGCTAACGCTGGCTATTGGAGGGAGGAGAAAGACCCGAGACTAAGAGCGAGAAAGAGAGGGAAAGAGAGACACGATTGATCTTGAAAGTGTCATTCTAAATTTTTCAGCGAAAATGACTCCACTCAATTTGGACAGGGTATACATTTGCAAATGATGCAAGAGCCGTTGCATTTGCATCAAACTGAGAAAGAAGGCCAGGGTATGGTATATAACCCCCATCGGAAAACTGTGGTTAGATACTACTCTAACGCCAACCGTGACCATGTCCGTGATGGAAAACCCTAACTCTTAAACCGTAAGCATCTAAAGAAAAATCGAGCGTAAATGCAACCTTAACCGTAGGCCTTGAATCGTTAACTCAATCCCTAGAACGCTAGCCCAAATTCCTAACCCCAAGTTTAAACCCAAACCCTAGCCTTGAAGGCAAATCCAGACTATAGGCTAAGCCTGAAAACCTCAGCCCCATGAAAAACCCAACTCCTAACGGTAGCCTTGAGCCTGATGCGGACATCTTTAACGTCAGTAGCGTTAGCGAAGATCAAAATCCGCATATTCCAGCGTCCCCTTGGCAATCTCTTGTCAAGAAAACCGTTGTGAATCAGGAAATAGCATTACCAACATAGACAAGGGAGACTTGAACGACAATTCCTGGTTTATTAGCTGTCATCGGTCATTCAGACCCAATCCCGAGATGTGCAACCCCTGGGGCTCGATTACGCGACCTCTTGGTTAGAAGTCCGACGGGCCGGGTCACGGGCTCGTTGTCCTGCTAGTTGTGATAGTGTATGTACAATGGTAGAGGGATGCTCACCGACTGTTTTACGGGTCTCACTCATCCTGTTGCCTATCGGTCCTCCCGCTACCGCTACGTTCAAAATTAATTTAAAAACCAAGAATACTTCCAATTTAAATACTTTGTTACAACTGTAAGTTGTGCTTGATGACATTGTCCGTTGATACTGACAAATAACAGAGGACAAGTTATACTGTTCATTTCCTGTATGCCGAAGTTCAGGCAAACCCTTCTGGTGATACATGCTTTCCTTTTAATGATTAAATAACCAACGACGGTCGACTACAGTTCATCGAATCCGCTGTTTACATTCATCGTGTGATAGTGTCGTGACCAGGCGGTGTGAGTGTGTATGTCTGTACTCAGAGCTCTACAACCGTCAAACCAAATCCTAGTGTTGGAGGGAGGGAGTCAGAAGGCACCAGAATGCGGTTTTTAATGTATACAGAACCCAGAGTTGTCTCCTCAGGCGGCAGTGGCCACTGGCGAAGCCAGGCTTGGTGTTGATTGCGTCCATTCAGGCCTGAGAGGCTCTCGGACAGTGGTGGCGGCCACTTTTGTAGGCTCGTTGGCCACTCACTTGCCCCGTTGAGCCTTGGGGCCACGCTACACCTGCCTAGCTAGGATAAGAAGTCTGATTTTTAAACAACCCTCCAGAGGAGTCAACTACCCCACCCTTGCTACTAAGAATCTACTACGGGGACAATTGAGGTCGCAGTTTCTGCAATTCACTTTCTTTGCACGCAAAGTATCTTGCCAAAAATCGCTATAAAGAATGCTGATATGTCAATGTACGGCAGGAGACATGTCGGAAGCCACAGCGCATGGGGAGCGAGGACTTCGCAACAATTAGTTCAGAATGAAGGAAATGGACAACATCGTCAAGAATTTAGTCAGCAAGGTGTTTGAACATTGTGGGATGTCACTATATTATAGTATCGACTACAAAGACATAAACATCGGTAGCAGAAGAGAACATTCGGAGGAGTCGTTTTAAAATAAACATATCTTTTATAAATGAAGCGGGAATGATAACTTATGAAGAGCAAAGAATGCGAGCGAGAATGTGGGTACCAGTCCGTCAGCCCCTTCAGGAAAAACTAAATATGAATTGGGCTACTGCCTTGACAACGGTTTTGTACGGGAGGAATATGGAGTTTGTCTGAAAATCCAAACAAGGAGTCTTAACCATTGTTACTTACTGATAGAAGCGAACAGGCGAGTCCCAGGTAGCAGTTCAGAAGATGAAGATGCGATCACTGGGACAAGAAGTTTATTGGCCTG
>CACRXP010001444.1:50500-71871 GCA_902702965.1 Spirometra erinaceieuropaei | reverse complement strand
GCTATGCGCAGTTCCGAATAAATTTATCGGCGTATTCTTTGTCTCACATGATAGGTCACGTGGAGCAAACGTCTACTAACGTGTTACTGAGGTGCACCAACCGGGTGTTGCGTAATGAACACGGAGATAACTATCAACTTGCCTCTTAAGGCGGCAGGCTCTCGACAGCTGACATAAACTGCCCGACACCAGCCAACCGCCCTCTCTCGTAAGGCCGCTGTCTTGTTGCCCCGTAGAACATCACGATCCTCCTGGGAATAAACGTCACATACCTTCCCATGCCTTCCAGGTCGTATCGGTTCCCACTTCCACCAAAAAGCGATATGAGGATCATCACTTATAAACTCATGTTTACTCAAAGAACCTGAGGCAAAAATTTAATGCGTAGGTCCCAAAAAGTGGGACGCGAAGCATCAAATGTTGGTGTATGAAGTAAACTTTCTAACAACAGCATAGACACGGCCATTATTAGTAAAACCTTATTGCAGCAGGGAGAAAGTAGTGCAGTGTACACAGGTTTGACAGTAGCAGACGTGCCGTCTGGCTGATAACCAACCGTTCGCAAGTCATGTTGCTACTTTCTTGACCAGGAACCTCCGTATGGAATAAGACGACTGGTAAGCATCACTACAAGGAGGCTGACGTCAAATTCAAGAAAGCACTGGACGTTTTTAGGCACAGAATTAAGCCAACGTCGCTTCAGTTCCCGAGTGTAGCTTTGTTTCCACAGAGTGCGCAGAATTAGAAATGAACAAACCGTTGAGAAGAAAATTTGGTTATCCTATTTCCCAATGTGTGCATAGGGGCCCTTCTAATGTCATAAATAATACAACACACGTTGGCGAAGGGCCGATGATTGCAAACGCTATTGACATATGCTATTTTCGAGTGATTACTTGAGTGATGTTTTCTAACAAGAGTCCAAAATGGTGTTTGCTGGCTTATTTCGATTGCATGATTAAAACCATTATTTACACTTCGCCTTGGATTCTAGCAGAAAATGCAGCACGGTTGGATAGCGGTATGGAGCAGATAATGAAACCATACGGTAGCGGTAGGTTGTATAACCCCAGGTCCGTGTAGTACGGGGATAGTGGTAATAGCGGTTTTACGGGTGGGACATAACCGCGCGCGGGAATATAGCAGAACAAAAAACTAAGTAGATTTCCGTTGAAATTTTCTCCTTCCCTCATAGACAGCGGCGGAATTGAGTCCGCTAACTAAGAAAAATAAAAAGCAACTGACATTAACTAAATGGCATTTGAGTAAACCGTCGCTTGCAAATTTGAAGCAGGTCAAGAACAACAGAACAAACGACCAACAGGACTGAATAACAGTAAGCGTCAAATAGGACAGCTTTGAAGATCTACTGCGAAGTAACTTAATGCAGATAAGCGTTAGATGAGGTATGACATTACACCCTAATGAATGCAGATAAAGTCAAATATCATAAGTAGAAATGCGCGTTTGTATCTATATGATAAGGCAACCCAGTAAAGTAATATGCCAATTTGGGAAAAATAAAAATACGCAGGTAAATTTTATATGCAATAATGAAAATGAATTAATAATCAGTATGGACAATTATTTTTTTTCTCAAAATACAGACCAGCGGCTCCAGCTGCACGAAAGTAAGACAACCACAGCTTGATTTTCTGAGGAAATCGGAAAAAGTGACCGAAGCTGTAAATTCTGAGAACGTAGTTGAATACTACCAATCAAGGAGACCTCTACTAAGTGTGGCAAAATGCCAATGTGGACACCAAATGTATTAGCAAATTTTGAGACTACACATAGACAGATATGTATTTCGGTGTGGCCGATGTCAAAGGAGGCAAGCGCTAACATACTACTTTATTTCCAAAAGCAGCAGGCTAACCATCAGGACAATAATGAAAATATGGCTGGCCATTACAATGGGCATCAGAGTGAAAAAGGTGCGGAGGATATCGACATTTGTCATACATCAGCAGTAGAATGGTATGCACCTTGTCGGAATGTCTGCCTTCCGCTTTAGTTAACGAAATAAACCAGATTGGCGGTCCCACCGTAGAAGTGCAACTTGGTGAAACGCAGATCAGCAGATGAAAATATAATATTGGAAGACACAGAAGGCTTGCAAGCTGGCTATTTCAGAGGCTAAGATTCCTAACTGCAGGCTCACAAACAACGTTGCACTCAGCAGGACAATTCCCTGACAAAATAAGGGCAGTCACGATCGAACCGAATGAAAGGATGGTGTCTTTTGACGTAGTCTCACTCTTCACGTCCATACCACAGGCCCTTGCGGTCGAAAAGCTCAGTGACCTGCTACGTCAAAATTACGACGGGGGCGATGGCCAGCCCACAGCTCAGGATCTCATAGAACTCATGGGGCACTGCCTCAAGACATTCTTTACCTTCGAAGGGACCACATACGAGCAGATCAAGGGCACTCCAATGGGTTCACCAATCGCCGGGCTCATTGCCGAGGCGGTTCTACAAAAACTCGAGCGACGACTATTCGAGGAGTACAAACCCAAGTTTTGGGCACGCTACACTGATGACACCGTCGTAATCATAGACCAGGATAAAACCAACTACTATGCGGAATTACTGAACTCAATCATGCCCGATCTACAGTTCACGATGGAAGAGGAAGTAGAGGACAAACTTCCATTCTTGGATGTTCTCGTCTGCCGCCAACCAAATGGCGAACTAGCGACGTCGGTCTACAGAAAACCGACGAACACGCTGCAAATTCACAGCTACAACAGCAGCCACCCGCCACAACACAAACGAAGCTGTGTCCGCACGCTGTACCGACGGGTGGAAACTCATTGCAGCACGCCAGCCGCCAAACGGGACGAGATAAAGCTCCTCTGAGAACTTTTCAGAGCCAATGGCTATCCGCGGGCATTCATTGAACAAAGCCAGAGGCAGCCAAAGAAACGGAACGAAGAGCATAGTCAGCCAAATTCGTGGCGGAGCATTCCGTACATTAAAGGGGTCTCCGAAGTCGTGGCTCCATCACTCGCGCCACTCGGAATAGGTGTTGCCCACAGGTCTGACTCAACAATCCGCCGGCAAGTGATGCGGTCGAAAGATCCGATCCCTAAGCAGGAGATGTCGGCCGTTGTCTACCGACTTCAATGCAGCTGCGGAAGTTTCAACTACGTTGGGGAAACCGGCCGACGGCTGCAAACGCGAATGCACGAGCATAAGTTGGCCGCGCGAAGGTTGGACCCAAAGTCGGAGGTAGCAACCCATGCCGCGCAAATGGGACACATCTTCAACTTTGACGGCGTTGAGATTGTGGGCCGGGGCAGCGATCATACAGCAAGGCAAGAGCAAGAAGCCTGGATGTCCACCGACCGCTCTGTCAACCGCCACATCAATTTGACTCCCCCCTATCTGACTTTACGAACCTTCTTAGCGGGGGACAGTCACGGCGCGGGACAATCGGGGCCGTCAGTTATGACCGCGGCCGACGGGGGCGATTCAGGTCACGGTGACATGCGGGTTGGATGCAGCCACACAGGCGGCATTGGCGGATCACGCATTGGACAAAGGGCGCCATTATAAGGGGAGCTGCGCGCAGGACTTCCCAGTCTCTGAAGATGGGTAGACGAATAAACCACTCGAAACGTCGTACCTCAAATAACCCCCTCCCGGTGAACGCCCCTTCGTCTTTTGATATGCCAAATGGGAATCGCATTTTCACTACTATTAAAAGGCAATTTGTTTATGGAGTCCTTCATCTCTTTATAGCCTGGTTTCTAACTCACGCAGTAGTACTGGAAGGCGCGCGCCGTGCGCTTTACTGCACGCCAGTCGTAGCTATATCAGTCTGACCTCATACTTTTCATTGTGCAGCCGCGTGTGTCGCATCCGCCACAGGCCAGCTTCTAATCTACCCCAAGCTCTGCCTTCTGATGTATGAGACAAAAGCAGTTTTATTTTTAACGAATAAAATCCTGTTGCTCAAAGACTAGCAACAAAACAACCCTCCCATAATGTTAGCGTTGGGCAATTAGTTAACACCTTTAGTTTACTTCTAAGAGTGTGCAGCCATTGTCGCTGCTTAGTGGAATCAATCGCGCAACTAATTCAATTCCCTGACTGACATGATTGCACTTCTCGAATGAAACAAAGGGCTGTCCATGTGAAGGGTTAAGAGCAAACCTCGACCACTTTCGAAACCTATTTCTTCGCTTAACGTGTTTTCTAATCCCGAACTCTCGGTAATAATCTAGAAAACGGTGAACGAATACTGTGGTTCCGGAGTGAGTTCTGTCTTTTCCTGCATAATCTGCGTAAGCCTAGGTTGTGTGCATCTCCTGGCTACAGGGAATTCCTAAATTAGAGGTCGGCTAATAATACCTGAAATTGCACAAAGTAGGCAGCGTTTGCCAGCGAGTTGAGTGTGGGGGTGTGCCGAGCATGCAAGATACTAGATTGAAACAGTGTTTTCCCGGAATAAATTTGAATAAGGCGAAGGCGACAAAGCTCGGTCAGCTGAACACATGCCGAAGTGGCTGCTTAAGGCGGAAAATAAGGTACCCAAGAGCTCAAACACAAAGCACCTAGTGGACACGGGCCATATGGTGGACCCAATGGTTGCATTCAAGGTCCTGTTTTGGGCGACGACCGAGCGTATCTTGCGCTTTGCAGAGGCCGCTACAGTACGGAAGAGGAAACCAGAATTCTGTAAGCAGTTGGACCACATGATAAACCTGGCACTGCCATGGTAAGGATAGGTTATGGACGAAACCCTGTTCCCATGTTCACCCTCTCATTTCGCTCCCACCCCCCCTCCCCGGCATGACTGAATGCTGCCCGCGCGTTGCACTCTAAATCACGCCGGACAAGTTCACACTCTAGTCCTAACTTTCATACTTGGATGACTCCTCTCCCCCTCCCCCCCCTCGCCATATGCACCCGCATGCTAGGCCCATGTTTCAGATTACCTATCACGTTTTATCTCTCTAGGTCGATCGTTGATTGAACAGGTTGCCTTGTCATATAACTATGTAATGACCATACGCAGCTGAATGAGAGGTCTCGAAATTTATGACGTCAGTAAATGCTGCATGCTTTGTCGCCTTCGCATTATGCAAGATACAACTAGCGTGTTCAATAGCTGACATTTTAAGCCTATTAAGAAAATTATACGATAATTGACTGCGTGTAGTCATCGGCTGACAGTTGCTCTATTGTTCAGAGCGTCGGTACTAACGCTTGCACAACGCAGCTCATAGAAGTTCGCGGCCAACATCAATAACAAAACATAATTCGAATGTGATGTTTGCAGACTCAAACATAAAACACCTTTGTCGAGCAGGCCTGTTCTTTAAATATTTTTCTCGGGATCTCCAGCAGCAGAGATTTTCTCAGAAGGATCGGAATGGCCGTTGTTGGTTTATTGGGCATCATCAGACAGCCAGAGCGCAATGGGACGAGCGTGTCTCGTAACCCAATCGGTGACCACCCTTCCTACGATTTTCTCAGTTCTCAGGCGTCTCCATGTCAGCGTTCAGTTTGCCAAATGCTCAAACTTACTCTAGCGTGCTAGTCCAGAGTTTCATTCGCCAGTCAGTAACAGTGATGATTGTTCCTTCTGGTATAAAATGCGCCGCAGACCACTTCTAACCTTCATTTTTAATTAGTAAGAAACTGTATTATCATCATTTTGATAAAAACAAGCAGATCCTTTTCGGTCTTTTATTTTGTTTATCCATTTGTTTGACGATGGTTTCTTACTCGAAACTTCGGGAGACTGAGATTCTTCTATTGACAGTCTAGTCGCATTCTCCATTACAAATTGTTTTGTGATTTTAGAGCATGATCGCCAAAGTATCAGCAAATTTTGGCCGAAATCAACGGCAAGAGTATTTCTGAAACACAGTTTTACAGGTCATTCTCCAAAAATTCTCCTAAATGCTGAAAATATGTTTATGCAGAAATATCATCATGAATCATGCGGTTCGGATACTAAACCACTCCAAGCGTCCTAGTATGTTTTACAAATTTGATTAATTTGTGTTCCCAAAGTCTAAGACTGACCTAATGAACAAATGGAAACAAATCCGTATGATTGCTGGTACGCCCCGACTGACAGCGACCGAAAAGTCATCATAAGAACAAAAATCATTTAATGCTACGTTTCTCGGGTGCAGGTGGTAGTCAATTTGTCTAAAGGGACTTGCTATGCATTGCGCAACGTGATCTCAGCAGAGACTGTGACTGGTAATTTGAAGTATTCATGAGAAACGTAAATATCCAGGATTTTCCCAACGACCACAAATTCATCATCAATACCTGGATAACATATTAGGCACTTTTATCAGTTGCGTTTTAGTCAACTCTTATGTCGCTCCCAGGACCAGCAGAAGTGAGTATTTAAAAAATATTTGGTAATCAATGTCTTGTGCGGGATTTTAAATCAAACTGCTCACATGATAATTTGCATTGTGTTCGATTCGAAGTTCTTAATGAGGTGCACAAGAAAACTTCTTGAAACATTCTTTTTAAATCCTGTCCTGCATATACCGTCAACCCGATGCCGTTACAACCTGTAATATAAGTTTATTTTATGAGTGAAAACTTTTTGCTGATACAGGCCTTATAGAATTTAATGTTCCAAAACCACTGTCTGCATTGCTTTTACGATGCATTGCAAGATTTCATCTGAGGAAAGATGGCAGTGTCGGCTAAACTGTAGTAGCCAAAAACCGTCATTTGCACGTTCACTAATGAAAATATGTTGATGCAAATAAGCATGAGGCTGGTGATTCAAACTCATACTAATTTAATCCTGACAACCGCGAACCTTGTAAAACTTTGTCTGTGTATATCAGAGGTAGGACGGCCCTGTCGTCTGTCGCAGCCCTAAGAGCAATTTCCGCCGTCTTGAACTGTTTGCCAATCATAATTTATATTTTCAAAACATTTCTTGTAAAGGTCCTTTCATGCCTCGCCAGTTCCCCAGTTAAGTAGCCGTGATTTTACTCCCGACTGTCGAAGAGGAATTCATCGGTAGTGATGCGGTGCTGATACGGTGTTTTAAGCAGCCGATTTAGTGACACTGATGCAGACACCAAAAGGTTCTGTAAACCGTTCACGGTCCACTAGCCCAACACCTCCCCTGTCGGGTTAATAGCCAAAAGTGGTCATGGGTGATTCATGCGCTTCTGACTCACCTGCACTTAGCCCTGGCAGTGTACACGATGGCAGCCGGGAGCAGGGACAATTCAGAGGCAAGATAGTGCACAGGAGCCTTCAGGTTCTGGAGCTCGGTGGCCAGTCAATCTCTCCTACTCTTTGAATTGTCAAGGTCGTCTGAAGATTTGCCTTTTTGCTTTAGACGGAAGCCCGGGTGCTCGATGCCTTCGCAGTTCTCCGTTGAGTGCCCTTGTAGGTCTCATCCTCGTCCTCCTCGGTGGAGCGGCCTTTGGCGCAGGAGCAATCTACGCTAGAACTAGCCTCATCGGCCTGACAGAGGCAAATCACATGTTAGTGGGTACTTCAATTGCATCAGTAATAATGAATTCACTGCATACCTCTCTACACATATCTTTGACCGGCGTGAAGTGCTCTGCTCGTCAATTGTATGCAAGCTTACTGTGACGCCCACTAAAGTGTGGGGTGACCTTTTACGTACGGGGGATCCTCTAGTTTCCGCCCTTTGTCTGAAACTCTTCAGCTCACTAATTGGCCGATATTTTTCTGCCCGTTGTGCTTGCGCAGTTGGTAAAAACGTGATCTGACATGTTTTATAATCTTTTTTGCTGAAAGAAGGTGTCAGAAGGCATGATGCTTTTTACGTTTTCTGCAATGGTTTGTTGTTGATTTGACGTGACCTTGCTACGTACACGTACCTTAGTCGCGGCAGTAAGCACCATTGTAGAATGCATTTAATCGCCTTCTCATGAACAGATGAAACGTAATCCATGTGACTCTGATGTGCAAATGTTGCGTATTTCAGATTGACTAAACATCATCTAAATGCTAAGGGGTTCCAACCAAAAGTTGATTTTCGAAACAATCACCTGCGGACACATTTTGGCTTTTAGCCTGTTCTCTACACAGTTATACACACTTCATGAAATTTTACCCTAGACTTTAAACCAGTCTTCTTTGTTCAGACTTCCCTTTGTCGACTACGCCGTCTTCGCAGTGGTTGGAGCTACCGGAATATTTGCGATAATTGCCTTCATCATATGTGCCGTCTCCTCCGGTTGGAACGCAAAGCGTTGCTTCGAGGGTTCGAAGAAGGCATTCTGCGGCCGATGCCTAAACACAACTGTAAGTTCTTCTCAGCAGACGCTGTGGACATGAGTCTGTCAGCTAGTACGTTGCATAGAGAAAATAGTGAAACTTCGCCGCAAAGCTATTCCAAATATGAATCTACTATTTCCTTTTTTGAATGGTTTTATGCAGATTCAAGTTGTTAGCCGAATATATGTCAGCAGAGAGAATTCAGCAAATATCCTGTGTGATACTCAGACGTTTGATCTCTCAGGGTAGGGTATGAAAACTCCTGGGTGGTTTTTCAAAAAATTACTATCCTATCTAGGCAGATGTGGTGTCACCAAGACACAACGGGATGAGTGAGTTCCGTAGCGCGATCTGTGTGCGCCCCTCTACTATTGTATACACCTGATCGCAACCGATAGGACAACGAGTCCGTGACTCAGTGATCAGTGGGTTGGACTTCTAACCAGAAAGTCGTGGGACTTGTACAGGGGTTGTACAGCTCGTAAATACATATGGCTGGCTGACGACGGCTGAAAAATCATAAATCGCCATTCCAGTCTCCCCTGTCTTTGCGGGTAATGCTATTCTGCGGATCACAACGGTTTGCGCGTCAAAAGATCGACAAAAGGATCATGTGGTGCGCGGAATTTGATCTCCACTGACGTTGCTGACGTTAAAGTTGCTCGGATCGTGCTCAAGGTTATGGTTACGGGCACGGTTGGGGATAGGGTTAGTATCAGGACGTGGGTTATTCCTAGGGTTGGGGTTGTCAGGCCCAAGTTATGTTCTTTCTTTGCGGTTAAGGTTAGGGCCGAGGTTCAGAATTAGGATTTAGGTTAGCCCTTTAAGACCTTGTGCTAAGGTTGCAGCTACGCTCAAATTTTCCTTAAGTGCTCAGGGGTTTAGGACTGGGGTTGCCCATTATAGTCATCGTCATGGAGTTATAGTCACAATTGACAACAGTTATCTCAGGGGCTTACGCACCGTACCCTTGCCGTCTGATCGTTTATGGTCAAACTAACTAAAACGCAGGTAGCACTTATATTTTTGTCAGTTCAGCTTTTCTGCCTCCAATACAGCAAACGAACGCTCAATGTGCTTTCGTCTAATTGCCATAGTGTGATATGTGGAAACTCTGCGGTCATGCAGAGGAGAATATGAGCTAGGTGTTCTCCCACTAACCTTTGCAAACTGTTTGTTTTTCTGCCGTCAATTAATCGATTGTTTTCGCTTTAGCTAGAATGCACTTGACTAAAGTAACTACGACCCTCTGATTATTCCCCTTATACATTTGGTAAATTACATTTCTTGTTGGAATCCTAACACACGTACAGGGTACGGCCGAGTACTTATTTGGATTCGTGGGGGCAGTAGCTCCAAGTACGTTTGTCTTAATTGGGAGAACGCGCTGTTCGAGTGGCAAAATGCGTGGGATTTATTATGCGTCCGTCATTGGCGGTAGAATGGAGGGACCAGACCCAAGACTGCGACTCCCTGCGTATTGGAACCCACGCTCTCGTGTACTGCACACTGCAACTGAATTATGGTATACTTTTTTGTGACTGTGCAAGTGAGTATGAAGACTGGCTTACAAATAAATCCGATTTGGACATGGGACGGATTTGGTGCAGCACCGTGCTAGCAGGTGAGACAAAACAACCTCTTGCTCTTAATGAGCTAGTTTTTCTTCCTTGCCCGACTGCGAAATCTCAGTTTGCGTCAGACACGGTCGAACTACCTGATTGCACATAGAAAGTCTAACTAGCTGCGTTTGTAAATTGGAGCATAAGACTGACCTCAAAAATCTTCGGAGGAATACACTTAAGTTCGGTTCTGCAAGGCAGATGGGCGCAGTGGATCTTTTTATCTCCATAATATGAATGTGCGGCTGTTTGAGGTGCCCATGAGAGAGTCAGTACACTGCATCCCGCTGTAGACGACACAGAACCTTATATATAGGTATTATTACATCTAGAGACTTGAGATATGCAGGCCCTGGTCATCCTCTTTAGCATTGCACTATATTTAAAATGAAGCTGTTCCTATCTTTCAAGTCCAGCTTGAAATCCCCGTCGAACTAAAAGTGGGCTTGATGTAACGCAAATACCAAACTCATAAAACCGAATAAACGCTCAGCTATCCTACTAACGGCATCCAGATAGCTGATATCGGACATAATACATGGTGTATAACAATCGAAGCGAACGCAAACTCATGGCACCCCATATAAGAAAAACAGGAGAGTCCGATAGCAGGGCCTTAAGTCAGTTAGGACGTAGCAACCTGTCAGAGGGCATGGGATCTTCAAGTGAAGCTGTATGCGCGCGAGTAATTGCGTCGCGCCCGTATAAGCGTGGGTCAGTTTAACTGAGCCGGCCGGCGCTTGTGTGATGTGATTTTCACTTTCAGATGAATCAAAAGAATCCCCACAATGGCTTCAAGTTCTTTCCGTCATTTTGACCTTCGGCAACTAGCTGACTTTTCTCAAAACTCAGTATTTTTGTGAGTATCGAGACGAAGATTTCTTCTGGATTTAGCATACCATTCGGATTAAATGACAGCCGTCCAGATGCGTCTTATTAGTCCACTTATTATAAAAATTGCATGCTTTTCTAATTAGATAACATACGTGCTGTGAATGACTTTTGTTTCAGCTCCTCATCTGTTTGATTTTCGGCATAATCTTCTGGACGCTGGTGGCCGCCCTGCTCACCTATCCCGTCACCAGCATGTCTCTTCTGCTCTACCGTGATATTGGTCCTACTCGCATTTACTCAAAGACTCACATGGACACTGAAGTCACTGCTCGTCCCCTCCGTGTTGCTCGGCAGATAGGCGCGGACTCTGAAGGTCAGGATCTAGTGGCGAAAGTACCGCCCTACGGCCAACCTCTTTCTCCTATCAAACCCATAGGGTTGTCACCGTCAGAGGATCAGCTACGTGCCCTCGACAGGGGCCCGAGTCCAATCCCCAACCCACATGACTTGATTGCGCAGTATTTCAAGTGCTCAGTGCTCTCAATTGACCTGTCCTACTACGGTAAGTATGCAGCTTACTCTGCATCTGGGAAATTTTTCCGAAAAGACGTGGGGTCTATTACTTTTTGCGACTTAATAATGAATGTTTGCAGGCAAGTATTCCAGGTCGCCTTTTCGTTACGTAATGTAGATTTATCAGCAACAGGTGGAGGTGTAATCTTTTGTGGGGGCCATACGCTTGTTTACCGTAAATGAATTGACGTAAGCTTTGGGTGCGAAAATACGTAGTTATTAGTGTTGTCTTTACGAATATTGTTCTTTTTTTGGCCTTTTTCAACTTGTTTAGCCAGTTATAAGTGGTAGCCGTGGCAGGAAATTTGCACTTACTACTAACTGAGTTAAAATCTACAACGGCTCTCGCAGGTCACATAAACATTCAGTATTTAAAGATGTCCGAGAGAATTAATTTAGTTAACGGCCTGGACAATTTCACAAAGCTATGTCAATGAATGACATCACAGTCCAGGTGCCCTCATTTCAGGAGTGGAGAAAATATGTAAGCAGAGTGGCAGTAAAAAGGAGTAAAGAAACCTCCCAGGGGTAGATACCTGATCTAATGCTGGTCTCACAGTCAACATTGTAAGGTATTTTAAAAAAATAATTGTCCAACTTAAATTTACAGTCAACTTGGCAGAAAAACACGCAATTCTATCATTCACATTTTGCTAGTAATCTTTAAATATGCACTCTGTCACGAGGGGTTCTTAATGTTATTTTCACGTAAGGGATTTTTTAACACAGTATAACCTCGACTGACTTAGCTCACCGAGCCATTACCAGAATATCTGTAAAGGAAAGAAAACAATGTAAATAGTGAGGGAAATAGTTTGGGTAATCGGCAAATTTTCATCTCTGCACCCTGGTTACTCTTAACCGTGAAAAGCAACACAGACTCTCCAGCGTAAAAAAGTGACATAAAAAAAGTGTAAATAACTTCCCTGACCTTGTCGGTCTTTAGTGTTCTTTTTCCTCCTCCATGCATTTTAAACGGTGCTGGTGCACCCAGAACAACCAAATGCGACAAGGATAACCTACAGTTTACTGGCCTACCTGTGGATTTGGATCATCTCCAGAAAAATTGGCGAGTTATACTCAGTATTCTGTTGGGAATTAGACAGGCAACAAACGTGCTCAGTAACTATTCGCCATTCATAGCGCTTGTCCGAGGAGTTTTCGAGAGAATGGCTAAAAGGTCGATAATTAGCGTCCTAATCCGACTCTTAGAATTGATAGTGGGTGATAAAAACAGTGTCGCGGACAGGTAATTAGGTTCACGCAGTATGTGACAAGTTGATTAGGGTGAGGTGATAAGTATTTCAACTAAGGAAAATTTTGAGCAGCTTTCCCCCAACGATGTTCGAGCTTGCATCCAGCTACCCGACCTCAGACCT
Organism: Spirometra erinaceieuropaei; assembly: GCA_902702965.1. Taxonomy (NCBI): domain Eukaryota; kingdom Metazoa; phylum Platyhelminthes; class Cestoda; order Diphyllobothriidea; family Diphyllobothriidae; genus Spirometra; species Spirometra erinaceieuropaei. Next base: position 59,204 of record CACRXP010001444.1, on the reverse strand, counting down.
ACTAGATGAGTGGGTTCAGACTGATTTTCAGCGGCATCACCACCCAACATTACTACGGTTACTTTTTGCATATCAGTAGACGTTAACATTCAAATAGTATGGCATCATCTTGCGTTGACCGGGCAAAAGCCCCCACTTATAATTCTCTTCACATTTCAGGACTCTACGACAACAAGGGATACCCACTTACAATCACAAGCATGAATTTGAACTTTCGAATAAGAAACACACTGATATTTTCCTCTATGGCGTTCGTGGGTTCTCTCTTCGTCCTCAGTGGATATGTAAGTCTGGTATTGTCGACACACTGTGCTTTATTTCATCAGTCGAGATACTGTGTGACATAGGAGTGGCAGCTTAAATTTCGTGATATTAATACAATAGGGGTCAAGTTGGAGTCTTCTGATTATTTTCAGACCACGTTCTAGTTTTTATGTGTACTGAGTCCATGACGTTTGCGGAGAGCAGGCATAATATACTCAGATTTCCGACCGTTCTCTTTAACGCTTATAGGAAATGAGAGCTAACTGTTGCCAGCAACTCGGCTGGCTTTCTAAGAAATAGGAGTAAACGCAGTCCAATGCATTCATACAAAGCGACGAATACTCACTCAATTGTCCTGCAGCCCTTCATGCCTTTGCTAAACAAGGTTGCACTTTTATTGCTTTAAGTCATAGTGGGATATAAAACTTCGCGAATATAGGGTATCCCCTCAGTGCCACCTCTTCTTATAACAGTGATTTCTTGTGAATTTCAACCGGAAAAGAAACCCGCGAGTCGGCTCCGTAGGAAGTCAGACAATGAATAAATAGGCTGCAGCCACTGCTTTGATTTTTTGAATTTTATCTTCAAATTGCACTTACTGAAATAAATATACATTGACTTTTCGCAACTTTCTTGGGTATCCGAAATTTCCATCTACAGTTCGACTCTTGACTTTGAGCTTTTAATTTGTCTTTCAGCTGCTTATGCTCGTACGTGTTGCAATGAACTCTTCCAAGCTCAGAGAAGCACGTTATTACGATCCATCCGAGACGGGAGATGAAGCTATTCGACTTCATCAATGATTTTATTTTTTTCAGTTTTCATTAACCTACTGCCCTGATACCAGTCAATCGGTATCAGCCTTGCAAACATTTTTAACCACCTTCTCGCCGCAAGCAGCCCCTGCTCAGACTACGTTCTTCGAACCAGAAGCAGTGCAAATGACATATTTACCACTTGCGCGCATGACGTCCACACTTCTGTTTAGACGATCCTTTTTTCGCATGTGGGCATGATAGCACTTAAAAATTATTTCCAATATCGGATGCCTCATCCATTTTTATTAGTACGGGACCTTTTTGATTTTCTAGACTTTACCGGTAATTCACTCGTGTTTATACTTTTTTTGTAAATACCGATATTGCTTTTTCTGTAAAAAAGAGTATTTGCTTGATGTTGAAGTCATTGGGCGCTGCTTATAATGTAAGAAAATGGGAGTTTAAGAGGCCTTCCAACGTAATGGTGTCTTCATACCTGGAAGACATATGAACAAAAACAAACTCGAATCTCACTATGGGTCAATTCAGTGGAAATGCGCAGCTAGTCTTTCAGCACGACTTGCAGTTTGCTACGGAAGCTGCCGCTTTAGGGTATTAGCCGTTTTTTGACAAATAAGTATATTAGGCCTAAATCCAAGCCTAAATAATCTAATAATACTTGACTAGTGACAAACAAAACCATCGCTGATCTGCTTTGATTTCCACTAATACACAGAGCTTAAAAATCCACAAATCGGTTAGACGAAGACAGACGATGAGTTTCTAATCACTGCTTTAATACCACTTCAATTCATTTGACATAACTGGAGTTGCGCCCCGTACACAAAATAAAACTTTCTACATCTTAATAGTCCATCAAAGTTGTAAGTGTTACACGGTGTTTTTATAAAGGTAAACGCCCCACTGTGCTGCACCTTATGTGAATTTAGTTCTGTAACATGCGTATGTACGGTCGTTTATACCGTGCCTACTGTACGCCGCCGGACATCTGTTCGAACAGGACGTAAGCAGTTTTCCAACAAATTCGGCGTCTCAGTGTGTTCACTAATTGTAACCTACGGTACCTTTTGTGTGTACAAGAACTTATGTAACCTTTGTTTAGTGATTGTGCGACCTACCTAAGACAATTGAGTAATTCGGTTTGGATTTATTTTGTTTGTCTCTGTTTTGGTGCTTATAAGATACTTCTTGTTTTTATTTTGATTCAGGCGCGACGTTGTAGCCTGCAAGCTGTTGACGGTTTCACAACATACGATGCGATGACTCTACTACGTTTTCCAGAAATATTGTGCAGTTATATCGGCACTAGCAAGTTTTGGTGCAAACAGTTTCCTTAAGTACTCAGTATATGGCACCGGAACGCTTGAAAGGAAAGCCTCATTCCTAAAATATTCAAGTTAATTAGTGTCATGTAAATTGGATGTTTTTAAGTTTCTGCTCAACTCTGAAGAGAAAACATGAGATTCTTCTAAACAAACTGATAAACAAAGTGTATTAATTGGACTTATTCTGATTTTTTGGTGTTGCATGGTCTGTTCTCAGTGAATATTCTGTAATTTCTGAATCACAGGCAGGAGATTGTTTCACCTGAGGCCGTCACAAAGACTAACTTCATTTAACTGGAAGAGTTTACCGACCATTGCTACAGTAGTATGACTGTCTCCTTAAAGTTCCATGACCAGAAAAAGACGTGCATGTAAAAAATCGGCCTCAACCGGCACCCGCACAGGTATTTGAAAACGGAAAATGCGCATAGTAAAACCAGCGTAAAGCACGTTGCAATAGTGACGTCGTTCAGACTAAAACACAAGTAGCTCCAATTATGTGTTCTTCCCCCTCCACGCGTGCATGCATATTGACGTTTTTCGCTAGACAGGTAATAATCCTAACTTTAAATTGTCGCAAGTCCCTTGAGTCCAAAGACATGTGATTCAGGGTAGGACAGAGTGGAGTTGTACAAAGAATGCAGCGTTTGTGCCCCAGAAACTCTTAAGTCAGCACAAACGGACCGTTCGTGTATAGGGGCGACCTGTATTTCAAATGATATTCTTCAAAGAGAAATCGTAATAAATAGTTCACTAAATGTCCAGGTACTTCTTTGGTATGTAGCCAGTTTTCTTGTGTAAACTTTTTTTCCCTTACTGAAGTGATTCACTTCGATTTAGACTAAACGGCAGATATGTGAGCCAGAGTTGTCGATGTGGGATTGGCAAACGATACAAATCTTTCGAAATTTGCATTAAGCACTTGCTTTTCAAGCTTACAGCCTGAAAATCAGACATGAACTTTTTGTCTGAAATACGTGGCGGTCTAAATTTACTTATTAGTCCGGTAGGTGACAAGGATAAAAACATTCGTAATACAGATGACCCCGCACTAAATTCCGGGAAGGCTACTAATTCCCATCTCCTAATCCTAACGGTAACCCAAACCTTAACCTAAAACACAACCCTAACCTTAACTCTAAGTCTAATCCTAACCTCAACCCTAACCCTGACCACTTGAAACATGGCGCAGGGCTACCTCAACGGCGTCTCAGCTATGCAGTAGTACGGTTTTACGTCTTACGATTGATTTAATCCGCCTGATTGTATGCGCTATCATGTTGCAGAGGACAGTCGTATAAATCAGTCCACTTTTGGCTAAAATATGTCGCACTGATCAAGTACCGTGTCGAGTTACTCACAGTTGTATGGAACACCACTGATTAAGAGCTTGCTCCTTTCTCTTTCTGGTCTATTTTCTTGTGTCCTAATGCCTCTTCCGCCAAAATCTGGTCTTGTCACATCGTGTATATGACCGTAGACTTCAGACATGCCTGTCTTTTGACAGCCATAGCCAAAAAATGTAAGCAGTTTCCTTCCTATGTGATCCGATAGGGCGGTTTTGACAGCCAATTCCAAGCATTTTCTCAGAATGTCTGTCGATTTGAGATGGCTGTGTCAATTTGCGATCGGATCGACCAGAGTTATCTTAGGTCAACCAGCGAACGCCAAATTACTATTCGACACTGAAGATATCGATAGCTTTATCCACAATTCGAGCGCCCTCTAACGTGAAATTGTCCGCAGCCGCCAGGCTCTCTGCAGGTATTGTGCCACGACTATCATCAACATATCGCTTGTGTGTTAGCCTAGCTCAGTAAGGTGCTATATCTACTACAGGCCGACACAGACTATGTCAATGCACTTCCGACCGGACGTGCGTTGCCCAGTTTATATAAATTCGGAGTAACGGCTGACCCGGCTATGCAGATGGGGACCCTTTGTAAGTAGAGTGTGTTTACAGCAATGCATGCGACCTTTTTCGAATCAAAATTTGTTACAAATAGACGGAGGAGCCGCTCAGCCGGTGGCCTTATCTGTGCATTCCTATCAAAGTTCTATATGTTTTAGGCGCACCGATTAATCTGCTGAGTTAGCGGCGCAAGAATTGTCATGCCTCTGATCTATTCTGACAGCATAGCCATAATATCATCGTGGATAATAAGTGAAACATGAGGCACGTCCACATAGCTGACAAACTTAGTCGGGTATAAGTAGGCGAATTAGTTATGAAGGCAAGAGTGGCTGGAATGTAATACTGGTAAATATGACGCCAACAGCCACTCAGTCCCAAAAGTTACCTACGAATCAGTTCGTCATCGATCGCTTAAGTCAAAGGGTCTGCCAACTTGGACACGAGCTCACGTATTGTCAACTGCAATCGACAATATTCAAGGTCCTACGTGCATCAATTGTTATAAAAACCTATCTTGTCACGTTTTAATAATATATGATGGCATCTATTTGATGCAGGCAGTTCGGTAGGACCTCAGGAAACCGAATAGTCGAGGGCACTAAAACCTGCAACTCCAAGGGCATTAGACAACCCAGAAAAAGTTAGTGAAAGGAAATAATGATTGGCAACGATAGGATGTGGGACCCACATGTAGATGGCAACTACAAAAATATACCCTAAAATTCAGTTTGACTGTATGCACCACTTATTATTCGGCGTTCACATTGTTTGAGATTTCTTTCCCTTTCTGACCAAATGCAAACTTCCCAGCGGCACTTTATTAACGGTTGTTATTTCTTGAAAATTGCTTTTTGTTTATTTTTTAATTATTGCGTTCGCTTTCTTTGCCAATCGGCAGCAAACGATATGACTTTTGGCAGAAATTTGCCTATCTATGTGTCTTATTGCTCTCCCACCTGTGTGTTGTCCCACCCGTAAAACCCCCCTCTATCACCAATCGACGTATGACATGAACGCATAAATTATCTCAAGTTTGTTGTGGGCTCTGCACCCCAACGTTACATCAATTGATGCGTTTTTACGAATGGGAATTGGATTGAGAAAACATCTGAACGTCAGGATGTGGATTACAATTGTGGTCCAGGGGCAGTTGAAAGGAGACCGGATGAACATTTTCATGAAGGAGCGACGGTAGCTCGCTTGGTATATGATGGAAGTTTGTCTTTAAAATATTTTTTTATTTGGCGTTAAAACTATAGTGAAGAGGAACCTAATTAGTTGAGCCGGGAAATTTACGTAGAAATGACCTATCATGGATCTCACAGAATTAAATTTTCACGTAATAAAATTTATAAGGCAAAAAAACAATCATCCTCCTAGGGACAACTGGATTTCCTGCACTTCGAATCATATTCGCTTGAAATAAAGTCGTCAAATAACTGTTAACTTTGTTATTAAATGTCCACTTAAGACGCAGTTCATGACAAATATCTATGAATTGATATAATAAGCTCCTCACGAAAACTTATTTGCGAAATATTCTACGCAGCGCAGCAAAAGTAGACTAAAAACAATTGGTCTTTACAATATAGGGCACACCCACTACCTTCTAATTTCTATACCCACTACCACCAACCATGACAACTGGATAATTACCATATGATTTATTTCCTGATTGCACACGCGCACAGTTGGACTAACGATATACTGATAAAATTGACATACATCGGACAAGGAAAATTCGGATTTTTTGAGAATCCCTGTGTCATATATTCCAATGCTCTTTGCATATCTTCTATAAGTACAACTGACTTAAAAAACAATGAAACATTTAACCTATCGGCATGTGTGCACAAACTTCATTTTTGTTGCCAAAATGTGCATTCCACTAGAATCTTTTAATTATTCACTTTCATATGATGCCAGAATAATCGGCCCTGTTTCAAACCGCTGCGCTTAACTTAAGTTATTGTTTAAATATTCCTTGTCATTCTTTAGAGTTCTGGCATCGAACAGGACAAGACAGCGCAAATGATGTCGATGTCGGAAATTGCTCGGCAAAGCTGTTGTTTGATGTAATACGGTGTAGGAGACAATTTTACAATGCATCCTTCGAGCCAGATTGTTTTCAAAATAGTTTGAACCCAGGACACTTACAGTGCGTGACCTATCTCATGAAATGTTGGCTGAAATTCTGAAATGTGTTTTCGATTAGGAAGGATTACTTGGTCGCGGTTGTGATACTGCTTATCTCAAGGCATACTCTTATAACAAGTTAGACTCGGCAGGATGTCGGCTTTTAAATGCACTTCTTTCCAATCTCCTGTAGAAAGCGTGCTCGGTAAAAAATGACTACTTAAGTAGCATGCATTTTTCCCATTGATTTTCGATGGTCTTGCAAATTCAAATATATTTTATAGAAACTATCAATAAAAATATGCTTTCTTTTAGTCACTCAATACAGAATCACGTCTTCTTTACATTCTATACTTAAGAAAGGAGTATAATTAGGTTTTAAAAATGTTTCTAATTATGAGTCTTTTTAAGAACGCGATATGTCCATTCACATAGCATCGTACCCGGCCATTCACCACTGCTCCTCATGAAATGTTCAACATGGTCCGCATCCATTGCAAAATTTTTTGAACCCTGTATGATATCTATTTAATGACATAGAAAAATATGGGATTTTCTTTACGCGGAACGCATGCACCTTGTAGAGTGTGATCACTAAGCGCTAATGCAACGAATGACCAAGCTCCAAATTTTTCGGCAATTAGAAAACTTTTTTAAAACCCAATTATACTCCTTTCTTAAGTATAAAATGTAAAGAAGACGTGATTCTCTATTGAGTGACTAAAAGAAAGCATATTTTTATTGATGGTTTCTATAAAATATATTTGAATTTGCAAGACCATTGAAAATCAATGGGAAAAATGCATGCTACTTAAGTAGTCATTTTTTACCGAGCACACTTTCTACAGGAGATTGGAAAGAAGTGCATTTAAAAGCCGACATCCTGCCGAGTCTAACTTGTTATAAGAGTATGCCTTGAGATAAGCAGTATCACAACCGCGACCAAGTAATCCTTCCTAATCGAAAATACATTTCAGAATTTCAGCCAACATTTCATGAGATAGGTCACGTACTGTATGCAGAAATGTTAGTCTGCCTCCCTATTTATCAGAGGATAATACTCTAAGTAAGAAAGACACTATTCGGCAGTTAAATGTAGCCCTTTAAAATCAGCGAACGTCAAGCGCTACATGCTACATGCTCAGCTATTCTTTCTGCCGTAATATCTACTTCAAGATTAGCAAAGTCACGAGGAGAGGAAACTCTTGGTTTTCTGTTTGTGTGCGCATAGTAATATCTCATTTTTTGGCGATCAAGACCCCGCACCTTTTATGTTAGTCATTCTATTGAGAAAAACGGAGAAATTTTCGGTTATTAGAGTGACAATGAATTATTCAGTGACTGTAAACAAAATGGCATCAAGTATGATTCGGAAATCTCAATTTAAAATATATGCATGAAGCACTGGCTGACTGGCATTATTCAGAAGACGAGCTATCGATCTTAAATTTGCTTGTGACAAATTATCCTCAGGCCACTACAATTATATGGGAACGAGGTACAATCAAACACGTCAGTGATTATGTAATTGATAAAAGTTTGTTTTATAAACACAGGCGGGGCGAGAGCCGAAGGATGCGGAAAGTTGCATGTGGTTATTTGACCACTGACCAAAGTAAACGCGAAGCTTGAACGAGGTTCTTCATTGCGCATAGCGTCGGTTCTCATAACCTGATTGTGGCCGCTTCTGCTTCTGCCAACAGATGTTGGCCAAGTAGCTTAGGCTAGTTTAAGGGTGTCTTAAAAATCGCATAAAAAGCTTGGCCGGAGACCACGCAATACCCTGAATCAACTCCATGCGCAAGAATACTACCGTTTATGTCCCTAATATGGCCTTTCCGCTGCCATGCAAGGAAATATTCTTATATTCTTTCGGATAGACGCCGACTCATACCACCAATATTACCTGTTTAACAGGAGCAAGTGAAGACGTAGTCGTACAGTGCGTACTATGGAAACCCCAAAAAGATACCCAGGGAATCAAATCGAACATACCCCATAAAGAGAGAAGAGCTGGAGAGTCACGTGTGTCAACGCACAGCCGCCCTTGACGTCATGTCAAAGGAGAAAAAGACAAACATTTGACAGTTGCACTCGGTGCATAGGAAGAAAATGCTGGGAGACAAAAAATTCCGGGCTTCTTAAAGGTGTGCATGAAATGAAGACTCAATCACAGTTTCCGAAAGATCCAGTTCTATAGGTGCGTAACCAGGCCTATTTGACACTTGGTATAGCATAACATGAACTATTATCCCTTGGTCGTAAGTTTTGCATACCTCGTCGAA
>CACRXP010001444.1:29205-43499 GCA_902702965.1 Spirometra erinaceieuropaei | reverse complement strand
GTGCTTGGGCGGAGGGCGTGCTGTGAAACGTTGTGTCAGGACTATCTCTGCAAACAGAAATGGACACTCAATTCACATCGCCGGTGTCGAGTTCGTGATCAGAATGATTTGCTGCACCTTCTTTACGGCTTTCTCTGTTGCTGAATAAAGTAATTGACAAGCACAGCAAATTTATGAATCTGGTGTTTATTTTCTGTAACTGATAAACATTTGTCATTTTAGTTTTCAGTAGAATTCCGTGATCTTTCAAATATACAAAGCGATTTCTTAATCGTGGGCAGGAATGCCTTAACTCCCATATTGTCGAATTTATAATCAGATTATGCAAGCATTTGTGCAGTTCTCATTTCGTCCTTTTACATTTTCGAATTACTTCCCGCTATCAAACTAACGAGTTCATGCGGCTCTTATGATATGCTCCCTGTTTTTTGTGCGTTTTCTATGTGGCATTTCAGTCTTTTTACGTCCACTCCTAAGGGCACCGTTTTGTAACCTGCAGTGCTAGTCAGAGTTCACCACGCAAGACACTAGGTATTAAACGGTTCAGATCCATTTCGCAGAATGACATCATTTTGCAGTGGAAATAATTGAGTGCGATTTTTTTATTTTACCTCAATATACCATCGAACGTACAGTAATTATTAAATATAGCAGATCAACGTTTTGAGCAAGACTTTCGTCTAGATGTTATTTTGTGTCACATGTTTTGCCTGCCCCCACTGAGAATATGAACGAAATGCTCAGATTAACGCCTTACGATACTGGCACTGATACACTGATATTTGAGAGAGTCCATCTCAGGCTGAAGTATTCTTGCTATGTCTTTTCAACGTAAATTTTTCGTTGCGTTAACACTGACGTTTTGCACTTACCCCGGAAAGTTTAACTGCAACTCAGATGATAACAGTAGAAGGCAGGAATGCGCCTTTCAATACGTTGTAGAGCTTTCGAGTAGCCAACAAGTCCTTAAACTGTCTAATATTTATGCTTATTACTTTACGACGTTTCTGCACGAATGACAAACACATGTATATTTATATCCCCTGCCTTGGTTGCCATAACGTATATGCTAAGGAAATGATCTTGAAGGAAAAATGTTGTGAAAACCTTCTCACTGACTTATCATTTCACTAGCGGAACAAAAAGTAGAGTGACGTAAACACCGACATAGCGTTTTTGTGCTACCCTGATGTAAGTAACTGAACGACTTAGTAAGCATTTTATAAATGCGTAAATAACTTTAATTTTAATGGACGAAAATCGTTATTGCCATCCTTTTGCATCTGACTTTCGGTTTTACCCAAACCCCATTCGTTGTAGATTTTCTTGTAAAACTAAATGCCAATGCTTCCACTCTGTATACTTTGGCTTTCTTATTCGTGGGTTATGTTGAATAACCTGCAATTACGTTTTGTACTGTTTTTATTTTTCCGACTAGTTCGCAATCCTTTTCAGGCATGCCACTTATGACACTTACTTTGTGCACATTGTTGCCAACAGGCGGATTCAGTGATTGTGGATGCTTTCTTCGACAATCCATTTTTGTGTCGATGATCTCAAAACACCCTTATATTTGGCAGTGAGCGTCAGCCTCCTTGTGACAATAAAGTTACAAGGCTGACTTTCAATAGGTAACGAAAAATACCTACACAGAGACCTCAATGTTCCTTGCAGCCATTTACTTTTCTCAGCTTTACTCTCTGTCACATTTTCATACAAAAGTAGAAATTTAGTCGCTATAGTTATTACTTTTTCGAGGCAACATGCATACTTGGGGCTAAGACATATTATTTTCAATGAGGTTGGAAGAAAGCACTGATTTTCTAATAGAGTATTCAGTGACTCGTCTGGATTCTTTTTTGGAAGTAGACTTCAGTAAAATTTCTGCGTGTGTAGAAAACTTAACAAACGGTGCCTATTTACTCTAAGTCCAAGAACGAGCTCTCTTTAAATTATTAATGGAAGCACCCTCATCTTTACGGTGCACACTGACTTCAAATAAGAAACGAGGCGTGAACATTGCATAACAGGACGGTTTTCCAAGAATTCATTAAGAAAGCGATCTAGTTAGGAACATATGACAACCATATGATTAGAAAATATTGCAATCTTTGTTGCAAAGACGTTCACCGATCAAGTTACGGGATATATTTCGCTCGTTGCTCCTTAGATGTCTGATTAGAGCTCTCGCAAGCAGTTTCAGCGCGATCAAGAGGGGTGCAGGAACAAAGACGGACGAAGGCAACGGGATTGTGATGGCTGTTTCCGGCATATTGGATGTCGTCAGCTAACCATACCGGGCCCCGTGTTTGATGATCTGAGATTGTAACCTGGATTTCATTGTCACTGAGCGTTTTAAACCCAAGTCTCTGCCATGCGGCAACGTTTTCTTGACGGCTGAGGTCGAGAATGCAAGCCATTGTTTAAAAGGTGTTCATCAGTCGGGTTGCAAGATATCCGCGTCTCGCTGTCGTTCATTATGAAAGAGAGGCATTCAGTTACTATTTTGTCAAACCTGATGTTTGAGAGTACATGCGGTTTTCAAAGGTCTCTCACTTTTTAATTAATGTAATAATATTTAAGGAATTTTGACGATTGGCAAGGCTAATAAACATGAGTTCTATGTAACATGGCATTTGTTAGACAGACGTTCGCTCGGAAAGGCGCGGTAGATATCTTAAAATTGTGATGCAAAGTCTTCAGAGCTTCAGCTGTGCGTCCCGCGTTTTGTGTGTCCAATCCTGCCTGGGCAATAACATAACGACGCCGAGCCGGTATAGTGCAGTGTTGCCCAAAACCAGCAGCGCGCCACATTAGTCAGTGCAATTTTTGCGAGCGGGAGGTTCTACCACTGGCCCGCGAGGAAGACGAGACCGTGACCTCCGCGCTAACGGATTTACAGTGAGGCGCCAAACTTTAAAGTCATCACTTTTACCTCTTCGTGTTAGAGTTAAATAGCTTTTCGTATCTTCTTTTGCAGAGCGTAAGAGCTGCTTTCGAGTTACACAGGTGTAATTCTCTCGTTTTTTGCTATGCACCAGAAGTTTTGAGCGCGTCAAACTAAGTCGGAATAAAGTCGAGAGCAATGACTTGGATGACACAAAACTTGCCGTACATAGGAGGATAATTGTCTGACAACCAAAGGTCTGTAGGAATTATCAAATAAGGTTTATCTTCCAAGTAAACGTCAAGGTTCCTTTTATTTCTAATGCTAGTTTTGCCTGAAATATAATACAAAAAATGAATGCAAATATTGTCAAAACATCTGGATAGGGTTGGTCAGCAGCTGTACATACGAGAGTGGCGACTTCCTAAGCATGTGCATCAAAGGCCGTCAAATGGCAGTCATTAAGTCAAACTAAACGAGCTCACAGTTGACCTAAACATTTATTTTGAGTGTCACATAAATCAGGTATGTTTTTGAACAGTTCTACACGAAACTTTGAACTGTGTGGTACTATCTTGCACTCGAAAAGCCCGTATCGCAAAAGTGGCCAAGACCGCTCATTGCTGTGGGTCCTAGATAGACAGTTTGACCAGGGAGGGTTTCAAATTTAGCATTATATTTTACTTTTTAGAAGAATATTTCTTGCAATGTAATCAGAGTACATCTACTTAGTAGACCTATTTATGTGCATAGGGATAGCATTCACACCGAGCCAAATGCGTGTACACTCAACATTTGGCTTTGCTCGACAAAGGAATTTATGAGATGCGCCCTGTTCAAATAAAAGCTGACACCTTAGGGCATAGGAATATGTCTTCCCTGTATCACAAATGGTTGTGCTATTTAATTTCAGGATAAGGGCAAGAGTTGTGATAACGTTAAAGTTTGGGTCATTATTAGTGTTTGGGTAAGGATTAAATTTAGACACTAAAACAGGTGCCCCTGGAATTTAGCGCAAGACCACCTTAGTAGTGGGGCTCTCATTTCCCTGTCCAACAGTTGGCACGTACTGAATAGAATATAGTCAGGTTACAGATATCAAATATGAATTTATCTTTTCAAACAGCCCTTCTGACCAGAGAGCAAGAGTGTGAGTTAACTAGTCAAAACATCTATCTCTTTCGCCGAGTACCTAGACCAATCCTTCTTTTGAACTTACCGCTCATAAGCTGTAAATACTACGTTCTTTACATGAACTGGGACTAGAGATGGCGTGGATGTTTTGAAAGGATAAAACTTGAAAGCAATAAAGGAGCAGATTTCGTCGCTGAGTCATGAGTCATGCCACTATCTTGTAAAATCAGCTTTAACAGGGCATGCGATTGTTAGAAAACATCGTCCTATCTTTTTCGATACCGAATTTCCATACCCTGTGGTCGTGAACATATATGTTGCAGTAAACCTAATGGCAATCAACAACAAATTAGAGGAAGAACCAAAGCTGACCGAAAATAATGTTGCAATTCAACGTATTTTAGGCACGTGGAGAACCGTCCAACGATAAAAGGCGTAGAATGGATGGATTGTTCATTAAATTACGATATTTTTGCCAACAAACTTAAAATGTTCCTTGCGTTCGTGAGAACTTGAAACTGTTATGTGTGCATAGAATGAGTCGTAATAAAGCTTACAGAATTTGGAATGACAATGATGACTGGCAGTAGCCAAAAGACATTTCAAAAGACTGCCAATCCATACACTAATCACCTATTTATGACGGGAAACAATTGATTATTCTGACCTTGAGTCTTCCAAGTTTTAACTCGAATCAGAGAATCCTTCTAAGACTGACAGCAAATCTAATTCTCCGAATAGCTATAAAACCAATCAATCAGACTTATGGAAATTCAGGAAACATGCCATCTCAGGACATTTAAAAAGGGAGATTCTGGACCAAGAAAGTGTAATAAACTATAGTCTAAGAGGCGTCGTCGCAGCTAAGGTTAATCCTCATCAGCAGTGTTTGTGTGTGCGTTTGATTGCGGTAACTTCGTTTTTGGGTAATCTACGAAGACCCAGATCGTTGGAGTCGCTACCCTTCTAAGCTCTCCTACAGTTGCCTCCTCGGATGTGATGTCGAACCCGTACAGTCAGACCGTAGCAATACTAACCCTTGCTCGCATGAAGACTTCAATTTCTTCGGCATTTGTCTTCGTATTCTACAGTCATTGGATCTTCAGCTAGCTTTTCATAGATAAGAGACCATAACAGCTTTCATGCAGGTAGAATTGGGCAGGAATCGGTGTTCGGGTTTTGCAATATCTTGTTTCTGAGGCGTGAGGACTCACCCTGCCTGCGGCCATGTGTAGCCCATAGGTATGTCTCTGCTGCCGAGGTCACAGTGTCAGGGAATTTTATGCAAGTAAACGTATTCGCCCCTAACCGAATCTGCCTATATTTCGCAACTTCGGTTTAAGACTGAAAACTATGAAATCCAGGCTAATGTTTGTTTGTTTGGCCTAGCAGGCTGTTTCCGCCTGCTTAGTGAAGAGAGGGTTTTAACAGCTGCGTTTGCTATTTGTTGTTAATCGGTCAGTGTTACCATCGTGTAGAACTCGCAGGCGGTGCGTTTTTATGACTCAGGAATCGTCTGTAATCTCATCGCAAGGTATAGCGGCAAATGCATTTTTGAGTGTATAAGGCTAGTGTCATAGTCGTCTTGCTCTAAAGGAATGACCTTGTCTTTTGCATGCTGCTGACCCGAAGACATTCGGAGAGTCTAACAATTACTTTTCCTCGACAAATTTTGCAGACCGCAGCTAGAAAGAGAAAGTATACTTCCAAACGGTCTTCGTTAACCATTTAGTCATTGTTCGCCTGCTCATCAGACTCTGCAGCCGCATAGGAACGAAATTAGCTCCACAGTCGCATATAGGCAGAAGGAGAACAAACGGCGTGAATAAAGTTCTTGTAAGTATTAGTGGTAATGACATCGTGGAGCTAATAACCCCCAGTATTACGCACAGCAGTGAGCAACGACAGAAGCTCTCGTAAAGATGACGACGTCGACTCCGATAAGGTCACTACTACCCCCCCCCCCGCCGCATAGGCGATCCCAGCAAGTAAGCCCCGCAAGCAGCCCAAAAGTGCAAGTGTCATCGTTCAAAATACCATTTTGGCGAAGGATTCACTTCTGTTTTCAATAATTTCCCTCTAGCTCCGTTTTGGCAGGCCATCATCAAACCGGGTTGAAGTCTACATTTGACTAGGGGAAAGAGGATGTATTCAGTGAACTCAAATATTTATGTGCTTCCATATCTTTCCCTTTTCTGGTTACTATGTCTATCTGCATAGATGGTTACTTATGGTTAGTAATGAATCTTTGTATGCGTTTTTTAAAAATGGGTTGAGCAAGCAGTGAAAAATTTGCAATATTAAGGAGGTTTGACAACGAAAACTCTCTGGATTGCGAAGTCACCAAAAGCCGCAACCATGTCCTTCATGCTGCGTAAACAAAAGTAGCATTACTTGCGCGAATATTGAATTTGAAAGATCTATCAGTCTTCACATGTTGCGTTATTAATCGTAGTGACAGCACAGGTTCTGGCTAAAAGCTCTGACACGATTTCGATGATATTCTGCCGTTGAATGACACGGGGGTTCGACTCACCACGGGGTCCCTCAGTGTTTCCCGTGTGCTGTCCAACAGATAATCCAATTCTGGCACTGCGGTTTTTAAGTCTCCTCAGGAATTATGCGCCAGTTTTGATTAAATCACTCAGAACGAAGGTAACCATGTTTAGTTCGAAAGTCTCTTTAAATATATGGACTGAAATCCATCAATTTCAACGTGATAACGGCGTCTGATTCATCACCTGCCAACAGACAGCCAGTATTATGCAAATACTCGCTACCATTATTTGTCTTCAACTCTTACTGTCGGCTTTTGCAGCGAACTAGGTTACTTGCTCAGGGGAAGTCTGTGATTCTTGTTCAAGCATTTGGCGTGTCCGCATCAAGGAACGAGGAGACGGGTACGTAAGTGGACACTTTGAATGTGGGGGGAGGGGTAATTACTACGCTATACTATTCCCCTGTGCTCAAGGACCTGTTTTTTCCTTCGTCTTTAATTAGAAGGCCAAGATAACTGCCCTGTTTGGAAATGCCACCCATAAAACGCCGAATGTAAAGAGGTCTACACGTGACAGTGTAGGATAAGAAAAATGTACACAGATAAAGGGCTGTTTCAACATAATGATATACTTCAGTTGGTCTGGGTGGAGAGCGCCTGTAGCGAACGCTAGCTAACACATTTGTATGAGCGAGTTGCTGCGTCGAGAACAAAACCAGCCTAGGTTAAACAAAGCAAATGGGCATGTATATTTGTACTTGCAAACGAGACAAACATTTAAACACTGTGCAGTAGGCAGACGACATCTAAGGGACTTGTTATTATCCAAAGGACTGCAATCTGGAGGCCAACGTTTAAGAGAACGGGCAAGTTATGCAGACTATTGAGATGCAAGAGTTGTGAAGCTGGGCAGACGCGCTGTCCTATTTGGTGATATAGCAAATTTTTTAAGTTGGGCATTGTGTTGTGCTGAATAACTGGTCACTCGAGGTAGACGCTTGTGTTTTCTGAGTCCACGATATCAAGCAGCTTTGAATGCCTACTTGACGATCGTACATCCAAAACTGAACACCGGTGCCGTTCGAATCATTGAATTTAAACAACTAAAATCGGTAAAGCGAAAAATACGAGGGAAACTCGATCTATCGACATTCCACAAATTTACGGGCATTTCATAGCGTACAGCAGTATACGTTAATCTGCCCTACAATGTGCGGACGTGTGAGGTGTGAACGCTCCCTAATGAGACTTTTTACGTTCTTAAACTGAGTTTTACCTTCGCCTATGTTAGTACATGAAAGGCATTAACTAAAATTAATTAAGTAACGACGAATTGCATTTTGGTGGATGTTTGCTTTTGATTACAGATGGTTTCGCGCTGTAGATTTGCTAAAATATGCCTGAATTTTCATTCATGTAAAGAAATCCTTGAGGGTGCGTGGCTATACCAAAGAACATAAGATCGCCTGGTTAAATCCTCACGTTTGCACTTAGCTCACTAAACGGTTACTGTCCAAAAGGCTGATAAATCATGGCAAAGGTCATTTTAACTGAAAGTTCAAAGCTGCTATTTTGGATCAGAAAATTAAATAGCCTTGCATCATGGAGGACATTTCTATAGCCCCATTACTTAATCGGGCTAGGTAATTATGTCTTTTTAGAGACGATTTTGGTAAATTAAACCCCTACCATTATTATGACCGTTAAAGTTAATCTAGAAGTTCGCTAATTTCGCCTATTGGAGAAGGGCAATTTCCATCGATTTTATTAAAGTAATCCCATATGAATGGTTTTAAGATAACAAAAAGCTGGAGATTATACAGTTAAATGGTTTACGCAATTACCTCAGAAGTGATAACTTGTATGTCGCAGGTAACTGTATCTAATGCTCATCTTGGTATATATCTCACAGCAAAGTTTATGCGGCTGCTTTGCCACATGTTTACCACCCGGGCGCAGGATCTTGACCTCGCCTTGTGCTTTTTAAAAGAACTTGACACCCAGGGGAATGTTCAGATTACTGAACAGAAATCGGCTGCTTATTTTGTCTGTGATGGTGTTGGGTTTATTTTACGTTTGTATTCACGGATGATAAGTAGTACCACTAATCTTCTCCGGCGTTCACTTACGTTTCTACATCCGGAACATAGAAGTAAATCTTTTAAAATTTCGGTTCTATCGCACTTATAAACAGAATAGCATTACCGAACAAATCAAGGGGGACTGGTATGGCCATTTCGACTTATTAGCCGTCTCCAGCCGGCCTTATCCACCCCCAAGTGTGTAACACCTTGGGCCCGGTCCTGCGACCTGCTGGTTAGAAGTCCAACACCCTCACCACTGAGTCACGGGCTCGTTGTCCTGTGGGTTGCGATTGGGAATAAACAGTGGTAGAGATACGAGTGAGTTCCGTAAAAACGATCTGTAGGTGCCTCTCTGTCATCGTATTTATACACTTGTGTGTAAATTTCCTACAAGTCTAGAGTTTTTCGCTAGTTATCTGCTTTACTGTCCTGACTGGCTCATGCAGAGTGTATTTGTTGCGAATGAAGTCAGTTTTTTGACGACTTTTGTAAATTTTGGACGGGCGGTTAAGTAGCCCCCTGGATTGCCTGACCCAACACCCTAAAGTCCGCAACTTCCCCTAAAAGAACGTTGTGCGGCTCAGGCGTGAAACAGTCCTCTCTCTTTCTCGAGGTCCTAGAACACTTTCATTTTCGCATAAACGTTTTCCACTTTACAGCGGATTTCTTCTGTCTTATTAACAGACCATTCGTTGTTCTGTCACTCCCATGCTGCAACTGCCTCCGACATCTAGAAAATATTATTAGTCCTATCGCAATTGTGTTAGTGCCATATGTCATGCGAATGTGCAGAGGTGAAATAACCGAATGCTTTGTCGTTTACTTGAATCTCTGTCTGGTGCTTTCGGTGGATGTGTTTGAGGACTTGTTTGAAAGCTGGTTTGGATCGCATCCAGTAGGCTGCTCCTTTTGCTTCCAGATGTCTGGTACCTCAGAGTTTAAACATGACTCTGATTGACGTCCACTCGGTTGATTGTATCCAATGTTTCTTCGCCGCGTCTGATATCGCTATGTTTAACTCGATTTACGCCTTCTTCTCTCGAGGACGTCTAATCGGTTACACTGACAACCTAGTCTTCGAGACCCGCAACGAATAGTCAACCGAATTTTCGGCACACACAAACCCACCGCCTTTGTCACAAGCATGTCTCGGCAATCACTCCTTCCATCAGGCA
Source organism: Spirometra erinaceieuropaei (assembly GCA_902702965.1). Classification (NCBI taxonomy): domain Eukaryota; kingdom Metazoa; phylum Platyhelminthes; class Cestoda; order Diphyllobothriidea; family Diphyllobothriidae; genus Spirometra; species Spirometra erinaceieuropaei. Next base: position 33,722 of record CACRXP010001444.1, on the reverse strand, counting down.
CGTAGTTCAACAGTAATCAGTAGAGCACGGGAGTGCATCTACATTATTTTATTGAGACTTGAATGGCGTAAAACGGTGTTAGTGATGCGGAAGTTGTGACTTTAGCATGTTTTCAGCAGAAGATGCTAGTTGTTGTTGTTGTTGTTGTTTTTGTTGAATGCATCCACTTTGTACGATCAAACAGTCCCTCTGAGTGGCCTCATTGTCATATGGTAACCATTACAACCTAGACGGAGAGAACGTAACTGTCCCACGATTCTGTTTTGATAGAAAAGGTGATTTTATTGTCTCAACACTCTTTTCTTGTACGATAGCTTTAGAATAAGTTAATTTTACACCAACTCATTTAAATTCTGCTTGTTCAGAGAACTCATTCTCGCTGAGAGCCTCAGCGGCCACCTTGGATGGAGCCAGTTCGCGGGCGACCAGTGACATCCCCTTTTCTTGCCGATTGGCCGTTGGGTTAGCGAAAGTATGAGAAGCATCTTGGACTGCCACAGTAGGTACAGTTACTCCAGCAGAAGGCACAGGAAACAAGGACAATTGTGTGTCTTGACTTCAGCAGTCACAATTAACTGCGCAGACAGTGTGGACCAACACTTGTTTGCAATACTTTTTTTAGTCCTTTTACCCTGGCAGGTTAGACAGTACATCCCTGAATAGGTCTGTTTAGAAGCTGCAGATAAGAGTCGGGCTTCAGAATGTCGACATAGAAACATCCATCAAACACATCGACACCTTCTGTGGGGGTACATTTGCATAAAATGAAAAAGTTTGCTGAGCACAACAGCAAACATCGAGTAACCGTAAAGCCGCATAGCAAATCAAGGCTAGTGACAAATCGTGCATTTCTGCTCTGTGGCAGGCGCCAAATAACGGGTATCTTATCCCAACTAGGACTTGAATCATACAGGTACTACACCTAAGGATTAAACGACAGTCCAGTTTGAGAGCGATTTCAGCCCGAGATTCTCAAGAGGTTGGCAGGGGTCCCCTGTGCGCCGATTAGCTAGGTGCCGTTTTGGCACAAGTTAAGATTGTCGGTTTCGCCAATTCTGTGTAGGTGTATCTGCCAATTCCTAGGAAATAATGCTTACATGGACAGTCAGCATGGGGAATTCAGCTCGATTCTTTTGACATTGTTTGCCCGTTCTACTGTAGAATGTGCTTGTATAGAGAATTTGTCTGAGATTCGCACTGCTGTCTTCTTTGTCGTCGTTTACAATGCTTTAGACCTCTCCTTTTACAGTGTATTTTTTGCGGAAATCTGTATAAAAATACTGACTAAAACCATCAAATCATGTTTTATGGGACACGTTTATAATCTTCCTGCACGCATCTGACAAAACTGTTATTAATCTCTGTGAAAAATATTTCGATGTCCACAACTAAAATAAAAGTCGGGAAGTGGTCTGTCAGGTGCATAGACAGTTTCTACCTAATAATCCCAAAGAAAATATGCGCCTGGTGTTCAGACGTTTAGTTCGCAGATTTTCCTACCCTGTGACATTTTTCAATTTATCACACAAAATTTTAGGTTTTCGATTGAAATATTGTTTCGCCCAAGCTACTGGCCAATAAACGGCTATAAATTAGAGTACTGAACAATTGGGCAGTCCAGTAAATTTAACGTTCTTGCTGTCTTAACTGTGAGTGTACAGTAGATGTGCTAACTCATGAAATGTCAACCAAAATTTCGAAATGCGTTCTCGTTTCGAAAAGATAAATTAAGTAGCGTTGTAAAACAAATCATGATGCAGCATAAATCCATAATGATCCAGTTACCTCAGACTGCCGGCTTTTGAAAGAACTTATTTTCGGCTGCATGCAAGATCTATACTCTGCAAAAAATGACTACTTAAGTGGCATGCAATTTTCTCATTGATTTTCGATGCTCTTGAAAATTCAATTATATTTCGTGGAAAACATGCATATAAATATTCACTATTGTACTTATTCGGTAGAAAATCACGTTTTCTTCCACTTTCATACTCAAAAGAAGAATATGATTCGGTTTTAAATAAGTTTTTAACTGTGAGATTTTTTAATACCGTTAAATGGCCGTTCATGAAACGTCATGTATCTGCATTTACGAATGTGGCTTTTAAAGTTAACAATATTGCTCAAATCCACTGCTTAATTTTATGAACATCATACAGTCTCCTCTTAACACCGTAGAGGAATGCATGGTTTTCCGTACACGGAAAATATACAACTTGTAGTTTTGAAACCCTGAATGTAAGTGTAACAGCAGGTTGGGTTAAAAATTATTCGGGAATTAGAAAAGATTTTTAAAACCGAATTATACTCTTTTTTGAGTATGAATTTGGAAGAAGACGTGATTTTCTACCGAATAAGTACAAGAGTGAATATTTATATGCATGTTTTCCATGAAATATAATTGAATTTTCAAGGGCATCGAAAATCGATGAAAAAATTGTATACCACATAAGTGGTCATTTTTTGCAGAGTATAGATCATGCATGCAGTCGAAAATAAGTTCTTTCGAAAGCCGACACCCTGAGGTAACTGGATCATTATAGACTTATGCCGCATCATGTTTAGTTTTACAACGCTATTTAATTTATCTTTTCAAAACGAGAACGCATTTCGAAATTTTGGTTGACATTTCATAAGGAAGCACATTTACTGTAACTAAACTTTATAAGACTACTTGTCTGTGCACGAGAGCCTCGCCCCAATGGCTGTATTTGTCTCTACATCAAATAGCCTCAAGCTCATTCGCTTTGTCCTGAATTTTGTGCTTATCACAATGAATGATTTTTGAATGATTCGAAAGATTATTTGGCAAAAAAAACGTCTGCATTTGTTAAATTCTTTTCAGACCTGAGTACTAACTCCCATTTGTTTTGTGTTTGCATACTATGAACTCAAAAGTGTTTTTTTTTTCAACTCATTGTGAATTTTTAGTCTGTAAACTTGGGCGCCCGGGAGAAAATTTTTCCTCTATTGTCCATTTCTGTTAGTTTTGCTTTCAGTTAGTTATGTAGTCAGGTGACTCAGCGTTGATTTCCGAAGTTCAAATAAGGGATTTGCATTTGTTGGACAGCAGTAAAAAACTTTCAATTTGCTCATAGTAAGTTAAAATACATTCAGAGTCTGCAGCTGCCTATTTCATCTTGAGTACCCCTAAAAGTTTAATATTTTCTGAAGATGGTTGGGACTATTTCACAAATCTGTATTTTTGATTTTGTAGCCAACCGAAGCTGGCTCAGTCTAATTTCGCAGCTGCGTGTGGGAGTTCCTATTCTGTTGTGCAGGTACAGTTCTTTAAAGACGGAGATATGGTGACAAGCAATTTCATTTCGAATTGGATTTAATGTCACGATACAAATCTTAGATGTCGTTTCTCGGATGTCTGATATCATCAACCATACACAACCGGACCGCGGACCGTCCAGGCCCAAATAAGTATCCCATAGGACCTGATCATGCATTTGATGTATGTCAGTAACTTCCAAATACTTCATACCTAGTGTCAGTAGGACATGGAAATAGGTACCATCCCCGTAATGCTGGTGGCCTTGCTCTGTTTCAATACTGGTACCTATTCCCGTGTCCGAACCCTAATACTAACACTAATCCAAACCATATCCCGTAGAATTTAGCTCAAAGTCATCTGTCCTAACATAGCTCTGATCTCTAGATGTCCAAGTATTTAGTAATTTTTGTCCAGTTTTTTGAAGATATCCATCATCGAAAAGCTTAATCGACAGCTTGGGAAACAGATAAACAGACAAAGCAACATTCAAAAACTGCAATAAAATGTATGGTTTAACAGCAAAAGTGTTCTTCCTGATGCATTATCAACCCATCTGATATCAATCCTCTTTATGGAGTTTTCTGGTAAATATGATTAAGTTTACACAGCAGGGTGGAATAAAAAAGTTCATTACGGCAGTCCTGCACGGTCCGCTGTTAAAGTTGTACAGGTGACATCATTACCACTTTAGGTCGGGTGGGGAAACTGGGAATGCGCAATAACTGAGTTCCAGTTGACCGACTGATTTTTTCACATCTCGCTGGCTTCATTTATAAGCTTTGACCGATGAACGGAAAGCTCTTTGTCTTACTCATATTACTTTCACTACTCATTCTGTCACCTTGTGGGTGAAAATTAACATGCATTTAAATTTAACTGGCTGCCCGCTGCCATGTGCTTCTGTCAGGCCTGTATTTTCGCACAAGTTCTACTAGCTTATTTCAGTTGAATTAAGTAAGGTCTGCGTGAACAAACTGCGCATGTTTAAGGTCTTTGCTTGTATCCATTTTCATCCGGTCAGGTTAGGTGTAAATGAAGCAAAAACAGGTAAACTTTCAACGTTAGAAATTCTTCAGACATTCGTGCAGTAAACGCAGTAATAACGGAAGTAGGCAAGCAGTTGTCTTGCCACACTGATGACTCCGTATAGCACACAACACTGTTCCCGGTCCTCTTCGGCACATCATTCTATATTTAGGGGATTTTAGTCTCCTACGAGTTTTTGAGAAATATG